>WNWK01009590.1:0-42939 GCA_009830355.1 Cherax destructor | reverse complement strand
ATGATCGAAAAGATTCTCTATCATTTCATGAAAAAATTTTTTTTTTTTCTAAAAAATTTTCCCCGAGAACAAGTTTGGGAGAGGGCCCCCTCGCCCCTAAAAAGGGTTAAGGGGGGTTGGGGGTGGAAGCTAGAGATACGGCAAACGGAGGAAAACAAGGGGGTTTTAGTAGTCCTCCTTTTGGGAGCCCTCAGGTCAAAAAAGGGAACCTGGGCAATGACCGGAAGCAGGGGATGAAGTTGAAGATCGAAGACAAATGAAGGGGTAGTAAGGGCAAAGAAGAAAGGGCTCCCGGGGAAACTTGAACTCCTTTTCTGTGCTCCCAGACAAATGTGAGTAGACTACTGGGAACGCCCGGAAAACGGCACCAAGGAAGGAAAAAACATTGTTGTTGTTGGGGATACCAAAGTTAGGTATATGGGGGGGCCTTCTGCTTGAAAGATGGAGTGGGAGACGGGGGTTTGCTTTCCGGGGGTGGGATGGAAGACCTTTCCCCTTGACAACATCATGCATGGTAATGGGATAAATCCTTTATCTGCCTCAGTCTGGAGGGCAATGATGTAAGCGTGAAGTGGGGTTTAGTTAGAAGGTATAAGGCAGCAATAGACATCATTGGGAAGGGGGAGCCCTGTTATATGTGGCATTTTGCCAAGAAGGGGTGTTGGAAATGAATGGCTGTCCAGAGCGATTGGTATAAATTGCTGGCTGGACAAACACTAAGGATAATGCAGTCCCATTCATTGACAACGGGGACCACTTCTATGGCCAAAATGACATGTATGCCAGGGATGGGGTTCATTTATCCAGGGAAGGTGTAGGATTTCTTGCTAGCTCAGTTGAGGATGTTGTTAGGGCTTTAACCCTTTGGGGGTCGACAGGCCTTCTCGGAAACGTGTTCCTGGGGTCGAAACTTTTTGGAAAAAAAAATTAATTTTTTCTTATAAAATGATAGAGAATCTTTTTCCGATCATAACACCACCAAAATTATGAAATTTGATCTAAAACTAACAGAATTATGCTTTTGCGAAGTTTGCGGTATCTATGACACTGACGAATCAGCGATTTCACCCATTTCGAGCCCTATTTTCGACAAATTTCAATGTTTCAGTCTCCTAAAATTATAGCTATTTCGCTAGAACTCCATTTCTTCTATCGATTGAGTACAAGAAACCGCCTATTTACCAATTTCATCTACCCAAAATAGTGGTCAGAAAATGGCAATTTTCCAATTTCACACAAATTTCAAACGATGCCAATTTCAAAATAGGGTCCAGAGTAAACAAGGCAGACATTCCTGGCACTAAAATAACATGTTCTCTGTTCATTAGCCACGTCTCCAGGTCCCTGTTCCATTACTTTTGCTTTCCATTTTAAATTTTTATTCTCACACAAAAATAGAAGATTTACTGTTATGTATACAACTGCATCATTGTAAAAATGGTATAAATAATATCAGAGCACTTGTGCATGAATATAAGACTCGCCAGTTGATGTGTATTGGACGCATGGTGTGATTTGTTTACTCTTGAACATCGTCAAAAATCGAACATTTTCGCTACTTTGAGCTCAATTTCAAGGTACTTGTCATTGTCATACCAATCAAAATCATCTCTATTTCTGTAATATATCTTCCATTCTATCAAATGAGACCAAGAAAACGAGAATACATCAATAAATACCATACTAAAATCGACTGCAGTCGCAGTTTTAATTGAAAAAAACGGTCAGTTTTTTTTCTCATTATGCAGTGTGTGCTGCAGGATTTTTTTTATACTGCGCACACTGACCACACAGACCCATTCTTTCATATGTATGCCTACCAGATGTTTTCTGCTTAAATTGAGGCTGCTAGAATTTGGGCGTACTAGTATGGCACCAACCCCTGCTTGTAAAACGTACTAGTACGGCACCGACCCCGAAAGGGTTAAACTAGGATTAGTTAGAGGTATGGGTTTAGGAATTGTAAATAATGAGGGCCAAAATATTGATTCAGGCTTTGATATCATAAATCTTAACAATACAGTAATCGAGTAACACAGGGTAATGACAGTAACAGAAATTGTGTAAAACAAAAGCTGAAAAAGGTTCACAAGAAGATTCATATCAACGTATTTTATACTAACTGTCGAAGCGCCAGAAATAAAATTAACGAATAACGTTTGGTAGCATGTGCTGGGAACTTTGATGTCATTGCAATAACTGAAACATGGTATAATATAAAGAGTCGGGATATGATTGCTGAGTGTCATATTCAGGGGTTTAAGCTGTTCCATGTAGATAGATGTAATGGGAAAGGGGGTGGAGTTGCATTATATGTACGAGAAAATATAAATTGCTGCATAAAAACAGGCATAAAAATAGATGGATCATTAACAGAATCTGTTTGGGTAGAGTTTCTAGAAGGTCAAGAAAAACTGATTTTAGGTGTAATATACCGACCTCCAGGCTTGGATCATGATAGAGGGAGACTTCTTTGGGACGAAATTGTTAGGGCTTCTAGACACAATAACGTAGTGATAGTAGGGGATTTTAACTTTAGTCAAATTGACTGGACCTCTTTGACCGGTAATCTGGAGTCCAGTGACTTTATGGAAGTAGTTCAGGACTGTTTTCTGAAGCAGTGTGTGACAGAGCCTACCAGAGGTAACAATTTGCTCGACCTAGTCTTGTCAAATAAAGAAACCCTTGTAAATAATCTGGAGATCACTGAAGAGCTTGGCGCAAGTGATCACAAATCCATTACTTTTAATATTACCTGGGAGTACAAGAATAGGGATAATACGGTAAAAGTTCCTGATTTTCGTTCTGCCGATTATATTGGACTTAGAGAACACCTGTCTAATCTCGACTGGGGTAATCTAGCTAACGATTACGATGGGATCTGCGTTTATGATTTTTTTCTTAACACTTTCGGGGTCGGTGCCGTACTAGTACGTTTTACGAGCAGGGGTTGGTGCTGTACTAGTACGCGTAAATTCTAGCAGCTTCAAATTAAGCGGGAAACAGCTGGTAGGCCTAGGAATGAGAGAATGGGTCTGCGCGGTCAGTGTGCGCAGTAGGAAAAAAATCGGGCACCCAGTGGTGCATTGTGGGAACACCGTTTCAGTACACCTTCTCCACCATGCCTCGCAGCAAGAAACACCTTACTCCTCGGCGAATTGGGACACTTTTATTCATCAGTGACAGTTCTAACAGTGATGGGGGTGTTAGTGAAGGTGACTTTCAAGGTTTTGAGGCGGTTGTGACCGAAACTAGTGACCATAATACCGGTATAAGTGAGGAAAACCAAGACGACCCACAGCCGTCCACCTCTGGTGCTGTGGCGTCTTGTTCACGGCCAGTTGTACCAGAACGAAGGCGGAAACTCCTATTTTCTAATATCCCGGACTCAGATGTGAGCAATGGTGATGATACTGATAGTGACTATGAACTCCAAGCCCTTCGAAATAGTTCCAGTAGCGCGAGTGAAGAGGAATATTCACCAGTGAAGCGTCAGTATATACGATGGTATATGCGCTCTGGTAGTGTGCCATATGCTCTTCCAAGGGTTAGGAGTACATCCCGTGGGTGTACAACAGGAAGTGATAGTGAAAATGATGATGATAGCGTTGCAATTGGTATGAGAAATGTGCATGCAACTGGTAGTGGTGGTGGTGGTGCGGCACGCGAGGCACCAGCAGTGGACCATGCTGGCACCCACGCCGCTGACTCAGCTCAGTTACAACAAAGGCAACCCTCACCCACCAACCAACCCCCACAACCACCTGTAAATATCCAGTACCCACCAGCAGACTGCACCTGGGATTGGCAGGAAGCTGACAATTTTATTCCCAATCCCCATCAGTTTGATGAAAGCCACAGTGGATTACGCCCATCTTGTCCACTTGGGAACAATGCCACTGAACTGGAATGTTTCCAGTTATTCTTTGACGAACCCCTGATAGACATTATTATCAGAGAAAGCAACAGATACTTCGATTACACAATGGCAAACACGATTCTTTCACCAAAATCACATCTACACCAGTGGAAAGAGACAACTGTGGCAGAGATGTATCTTTTCTTTGCCACAATAATGCTTATGCCGCATGTCTATAAGCACCGTATCAAATCATATTGGTCAACAGACAGATTGATTGCAACACCAGCTTTCAGTGATATTATACCAGTGAATCGATTTGTGCTACTTCTACGCATGTTGCATTTTTCAGACAAAACCAGGCCTGACAGAACCGACAGGTTATATAAGATTAGGAATGTGTTTCTGTATCTGAAAGAGAAGTTCAATATGTGTTTTTATCCCTTCAGGAAGCTTGTTATTGACGAGTCACTGATTCTGTTCAAAGGTAGACTGTCATTCAAGCAGTATATACCAAGCAAGAGGAAACGCTTTAGTATAAAGTTGTTTGTGCTTTGTGATTGCTACAGTGGTCTTGTTTTATTATTATTAACACATCGACCGATTCCCACCAAGGCAGGGTGGCCCGAAAAAGAAAAACTTTCATCATCATTCACTCCATCACTGTCTTGCCAGAGGGGTGCTTTACACTACAGTTATAAAACTGCAACATTAACACCCCTCCTTCAGAGTGCAGACACTGTACTTCCCATCTCCAGGACTCAAGTCTGGCCTGCCGGTTTCCCCGAATCCCTTCATAAATGTTACTTTGCTCACACTCCAACAGCACGTCAAGTATTAAAAACCATTTGTCTCCATTCACTCCTATCAAATACGCTCACACATGCTTGCTGGAAGTCCAAGCCCCTCGCACACAAAACTTCCTTTACCACCTCCCTCCAACCTTTCCTAGGCCGACCCCTACCCCGCCATCCCTCCACTACAGATTTATACACTCTTGAAGTTATTCTGTCTCGTTCCATTCTCTCTACATGTCCGAACCACCTCAACAACCCCTCCTCAGCTCTCTGGATAATAGTTTTGGTAATCCCGCACCTCCTCCTAATTTCCAAACTCCGAATTCTCTGCATTATATTCACACCACACATTGACCTCAGACATGACATCTCCACTGCCTCCAGCCTTCTCCTCGTTGCAACATTCATCACCCATGCTTCACACCCATATAAGAGTGTTGGTATAACTATACTCTCATACATTCCCTTCTTTACTTCCATGGACAAAGTTCTTTGTCTCCACAGACTTTGAAGTGCTCCACTCACCCTTTTTCCCTCATCAATTCTATGATTCACCTCATCCTTCATAGACCCATCTGCTGACATGTCCACTCCCAAATATCTGAATACATTCACCTCCTCCATACTCTCTCCCTCCAATCTGATATCCAATCTTTCGTCACCTAATCTCTTTGTTATCCTCATCACCTTACTCTTTCCTATATTCACTTTCAATTTTCTTCTTTTACACACCCTACCAAATTCATCCACCAACCTCTGCAACTTCTCTTCAGAATCTCCCAAAAGCACAGTGTCATCAGCAAAAAGCAACTGTGACAACTCCCACTTTGTATTTAATTCTTTATCTTTTAACCCCACACCTCTTGCCAAGACCCTCGCATTCACTTCTCTTACAACCCCATCTATAAATATATTGAACAACCACGGTGACATCACACATCCTTGTCTAAGGCCCACTTTTACTGGGAAATAGTCCCCTTCCCTCCTACACACTCTAACTTGAGCCTCACTATCCTCATAAAAACTCTTCACTGCTTTCAGTAACCTACCTCCTATTCCATACACCTGCAACATCTGCCACATTGCCCCCCTATCCACCCTATCATACGCCTTTTCCAAATCCATAAATGCCACAAAAACATCTTTACCCTTATCCAAATACTGTTCACCTATATGTTTCACTTTATACACTTGGTCTACACACCCCCTACCTTTCCTAAAGCCACCTTGTTCATCTGCTATCCTGCTTTCTGTCTTACTCTTAATTCTTTCAATAATAACTCTACCATACACTTTACCAGGTACACTCAACAGACTTATTCCCTATAATTTTTGCACTCTCTTTTGTCCCCTTTGCCTTTATACAAAGGAACAATACACGCTCTCTGCCAATCCCTAGGTACCTTACCCTCTTCCATACATTTATTAAATAATAGCACTAACCACTCCAAAACTATATCCCCACCTGCTTTTAACATTTCTATCTTTATCCCATCAATCCCAGCTGCCTTACCCCCTTTCATTCTACCCACTGCCTCACGAACTTCCCCCACACTCACAACAGGCTCTTCCACACTCCTACAAGATGTTATTCCTCCTTGCCCTATACACGAAATCACAGCTTCCCTATCTTCAACAACATTTAACAACTCCTCAAAATATTCCCTCCATCTTCCCGATACCTCTAACTCTCCATTTAATAACTCTCCACTCCTATTTTTAACTGTCAAATCCATTTGTTCCCTAGGCTTCCTCAACTTATTAATCTCACTCCAAAACTTTTTCTTATTTTCAACAAAATTTGTTGATAACATCTCACCCACTCTCTCATTTGCTCTGTTTTTACATTGCTTCACCACTCTCTTAACCTCTCTTTTTCTCTCCATATACTCTTCCCTCCTTGCATCACTTCTACTTTGTAAAAACCTCTCATATGCTAACTTTTTCTCCCTTACTACTCTCTTTACATCATCATTCCACCAATCGCTCTTCTTCCCTCCTGCACCTACTTGCCTGTAACCACAAACTTCTGCTGAACACTCTAACACTACATTTTTAAATCTACCCCATACATCTTCGACCCCATTGCCTACACTCTCACTAGCCCATCTATCCTTCAATAGTTGTTTATATCTTACCCTAACTGCCTCCTCTTTTAGTTTATAAACCTTCACCTCTCTCTTACTTACTGCTTCTATTTTCCTTGTATCCCATCTACCTTTTACTCCCACTGTAGCTATAACTAAAAAGTGATCTGATATATCTGTGGCCCTCTATAAACATGTACATCCTGTAGTCTACTCAACAGTCTTTTATCTACCAATACATAGTCCAACAAACTACTATCATTACGCCCTACATCATATCTTGTATACATATTTATCCTCTTTTTCTTAAAATATGTATTACCTATAACTAAACCCCTTTCTATACAAAGTTCAATCAAAGGGCTCCCATTATCATTTACACCTGGCACCCCAAACTTACCTACCACACCCTCTCTACATGTTTCTCCTACTTTAGCATTTGGGTCCCCTACCACAATTACTCTCTCACTTGGTTCAAAAGTTCCTATACATTCGCTTAACATCTCCCAAAATCTCTCTCTCTCTCCTCTACACTCCTCTCTTCTCCAGGTGCATACACGCTTATTATAACCCACTTTTTGCATCCGACCCTTATTTTGATCCACATAATCCTTGAATTTACACATTTATATTCCCTCTTGTAGTCTTGTATTGGATATTATTGTGTACACTGGAAGTAATACATTGAAAGATACCAGGAAGTTACTGGGTATCTCTGGTGATGTGGTTAGAACAATGATGGAACCATATCTTGGCAAGGGGCATATATTATATACTGATAACTGGTACACAAGTGATTTTTTGCGAGTGAACTTGACAGATGTGTGCGGTACAGTGCATGCAAATCGTAAGCATATGCCTAGGTTCAATGCAGGCACTCGTAGAGGTGAGGTGCAGGCGTTTGCTGCCAATGATATCATGGCATTTCGATAGCATGACAAACGAGATGTCACACTTGTTGTCATCAATTCACCCTAATAAAATGGCAGACACTGGCAGGGTGAATAGAGAGACCGATGAACCCATTCTAAAACCTGCAGCTGTGATGGACTACACTCTCAATATACGTTCAGTGGACAAATGTGACATGCAGATTGGGTTTGCTGATTGTGTTAGAAAGAGTTATAAGTGGTACATAAAACTCTTTTTTCACATTCTTGACATTTCCATGCTCAATGCTTATAATGTTTATAAGTTGAAGACCACAAACAAACCACCATATGGCGAATTTTGTTTGTCTGTTATCAGGCAAATAATCACCAAGTACCAAGAAACACCACCTGCAATAGAAAACCGCCCACGAAATTACCAACAACTACCCTCTCGTCTGAGGCATGGTGAACACTTCCTAACAAAACTGCCTGCTACTATTTGCAAGAAAAAGGCTCAGAAGAGGTGTTATGTCTGTGCACATACAAAAAGACGCCCACAGCAACGCAAAGACACTCGTTTTATGTGAGTGGAATATGAAACACCACTGTTTAGGAGACTTCCACAGGCTACAGAACTTCTAGAAACATGTGCAGTGACTCAATATGTGTATAGATATGATTGAACAATAGTTATAAACATAATTGTACATTGTACATTGTTGTAAATATGTTTTGTAAACAAACTAGTGATAACAAACTTTGTGGCATTATTTTATAAGAAATAGCAAGTGAATATTTGAAAAACAGCACTTATATTGGTCTCACAGTCCATAGAAGTTATTTGAAAAAAAAAAAAAAAAATTCATCAGAAAACAACTTAAAAAAAAAAACGATTACCGGCCAACCAGAAGTCGCCGATGTTGCTTCCATCGGATCATTTTGGGTCAACTTGAAGCCTCCATATCTCCGTAAGTATTGATCGCAAAATTTTTTTTGTTTAGCTATTTAGATTCAGAAAAAAAAAACTATCATTTCATAAGAAAAAAAATATTTGTTTTTTTTCCGAATATTTTTCGACCCCAGGAACACGTTTCCGAGAAGGCCTGTCGATCCCCCAAAGGGTTAATGATGTACAACGTGCACAGAGTAGTATATTTATTCCCCAGAGAGAATTTAGGTCAAATAATAACGATCCCAAATGGATTAACAGGAGGCTAAGACATCTATTAGGGAAGAAAAGAAGAATTTATAGGCACATCAAAAGGGGAGTTAACCTTATTGACCAATATGTTCAGTTTAAAAGAGAAGTAAAAAAGGGGTTTAGAAAGGCTAAACGTGACTATGAGATTAAGGTTGCTAATGAATCAAAGACTAATCCAAAAGGGTTCTTTCAAGTGTATAGGACGAAGGTGAGGGAAAAGGTAGGACTCTGAAAATTTGGAATGGACAGCTGATGGATAACGAACTGGAAATGTGTTCTCTATTTAATGAATATTTTTTGTTAGTCTTTACACAAGACGACGTAAATGAGATTCCAGAAATTAACAATTATTCAGTTCCTGAAGAATTCAAATTAACTAATATTACTGTCACGAGGGACATGGTTATCAAACAGATAGATAAACTGAAGCAAAATAAGTCCCCGAGACCCGATGAGTTATTTTCCAGGGTACTTAAAGAATGCAAGATGGAACTTAGTCAGCCATTAACGAATGTGTTTAATACGTCCATCCTAACTGGTGTTGTGCCAGAGATGTGGAAGATAGCTAATGTAGTTCCTATATTCAAATCAGGGGATAAGTTCATTCCATCAAATTACCGTCCAATAAGCCTCACGTCTATAGCAGGCAAATTATTAGAATAAATTATAGCTGATATTATTAGAAGTCACACTGAAGAACATAATTTGATTAATGAATCTCAGCATGGGTTCACGAGAGGTCGTTCCTGCCTGACAAATTTACTGACGTTTTTCAATAAAACATTTGAGGCAGTAGACAGTGATAAAGAATATGATATAGTTTACTTGGATTTCAGTAAGGCCTTCGATAGAGTGCCTCACAAGAGACTCTTAAGAAAGGTGGCAGCTCATGGTATAGGAGGTAAAGTTCTAGCATGGATAGAGGCATGGCTTACCAATAGAAAGCAGAGAGTTTCCATTAATGGGGTCAAATCTGAATGGGGACTAGTCACTAGTGGCGTTCCACAAGGATCAGTTTTAGGCCCATTGTTGTTCAAAATTTACATAAATAACCTTGATGAAGGAATTGCAAGTGACATGAGTAAATTTGCTGATGATACAAAAATAGGCCGTATGATTCATTCTGAGGAGGATACCAGTGAACTCCAGGAGGATTTGGACAAATTAATGTCTTGGTCTGAAAAGTGCCAGATGAAGTTCAATGTGGACAAGTGTAAGGTACTAGTCCTTGGTAATGAAAATATCCCTCGAATTTATAAACTAGGTGAAGTAGAGCTTGATCATACAGAATGTGAAAAAGACTTGGGAGTCATGGTAAGCAGAAATCTAAAGCCAAGACAACAGTGCCTAAGTGTGCGCAATAAGGCTAACAGATTACTAGGATTTATTTCAAGAAGTATAAGCAACAGAAGTCCAAAAGTTATTTTACAGCTCTATACATCACTAGTGAGACCTCATTTGGATTATGCAGCTCAGTTTTGGTCTCCTTACTACAGGATGGATATAGATTCATTGGAGAACATACAGAGAAGAATGACTAAAATGATTTACAGTACAGTGGACCCCCGAGTTTCGTAAAAACTTCACTCCTGAAGTCTGCTCAAGTGCCATTACCGAACGAATTTACTCCCTTAAGGAAAAATGTCACGTAGGTTAGTCTATTTCAGACCCCCAAAAATACTTTTCCACAAGCACTTACAATATTATACTTACATAAATGTACGATTTCCGGGGTTTACGAAACTCGGGGGTCCACTGTATAAGAAATCTCCCGTATGAAGATAGACTTAGAGCGTTGAATCTCCACTCTCTGGAGAGACGTAGAATGCGGGGAGATATCATCGAGGTGTACAAGTGGATGATGGGCATAAACAAAGGAGATATTAATAAAATACTAAGGATATCGAACCAAGTAAGAACCAGAAATAACGGATTTAAATTGGATAAATTTAGATTTAGAAAGGACATAGGCAAGTACTGGTTTTCGAAAAGAGTTGTAGATGCGTGGAACAATCTTCCGAGTAGGGTGATAAAGGCTAGGACCTTGGGTGGCTTTAACCCTTTGGAGGTCCAAGGGGTCTCTCTGAAACTCGTTCTCAGGGTCCACAAATTTAAAAAAAAAAATTATTTTTTCTTGTGAAATGATAGAGAATCTTTTTCCGATCATAACGCCACAAAAATTATGAAATTTGATCAAAAACTAACGGAATTATGCTTTCGCAAAGTTAGCAGTATCCATGACATTTACGCATCGGCGATTTCGCCCAATTTGAGCCCTATTTTCGGCAAATTCCAATGTTTCAGTCTACTAAAATTATAGCTATTTCGCTAGAAGTCCATTTCTTCTATTGACTGAGTACAAGAAACTGCCTATTTACCAATTTCAACTACCCAGAATGGTGGTCAGAAAATGGCAATTTGGCCAATTTCACACAAATTTCAAACGATGCCAATTTCAAAATGGGGTCCATAATAAACAAGGAAGACATTCCTGGCACTAAAATAACATATTCTCTGTTCATTAGTCACGTCTCCTGGCCCCTCTTACATTACTTTTGCTTTCCATTTTGAATTTTTATTCACACAAAAAATAGAAGATTTACTGTTATGTATACAACTGCATCATTGTAAAAATGGTACAAATAATATCAGCAAACCTGTGCAAGAATATTAGACTCTCCAGTTGATGTGTATTGGACGCATGGTGTGATTTGTTTACTCTTGAACATCGGCCAAAATCGAACATTTTCGCTAATTTACGCTCAGTTTCAAGGTACTTGTCATCGTAAAACCAGCCCTAGCTCCTTTATTCCCAGCTTTAGTAAACTACCATAGTTCAATTAATTGCATTTGTATAAATTGACTAAGGTACAAATTCACGTGCCAAGAACTCTGTCAAATACCCTGTATCTCTACAAACTCTTATTAAAAATTTGTAATAATCAAATAGTTCCTAAGCATTTATTCTAGTATCATATTATTAAGTTTAGTATTATCTATTCTTCTCAGGTCTAGTTATAGAATCACATCAAATCTTATGATTACAGGAATTGATCCTGATATCAACCTATTATTAAATGACTTACATGATTCCAACAGCAATTGTAACTATTACACAGCAGATCAAGCAAAGACATTACTCAGAGCCAACAATAACATAACTATCTTCAATTACAATGTTAGATCTTGAGCAAACATTATGATGCCCTCACAGCCTACTCCAATCCTCCAGACCAATATGTCAATCATCACACTCACTGAGACCTGGCTGAAGCCTGATACTACAGATGTCTATGGCATCCCAGGTTACACACCATTCACAATTGCAGGACAGATCAGCGAGGTGAATAGCTTATATTACCAGATCAACTTGAATGTATCAATAACTTTGATAAGTGGATGAGCATGGAGAATATATTATAGCTAAATTTAAATCAAAAGACTGCAAAAACCCTCACAGTGATAAACATCTACAGATTACACAGTCAAACATTCACCATTTTAGTGAAACTAGGTAACCTAATAACTGATGCACACATGAACAAGACATTTGCTGCTCACAGGAGACTTAATATAAATCTCCTACATGACCAGGACCCACAAGTAACAGAATTCACAAACACTATTGAGCAACTGCTTGTTACTACCAACAATATCAAAACCTACAAGAATCTCCAGACTAGTACTCATACTAGACCACATCTGGACTAATACTAAGCCCTCTAAAATCAGGCATCATCACAGACAACATGGCATGTCAGTGGCTCTCCTTGCACTCAATTTACATTGTAACTTCCGATACCCATGTAACCTGCAATGAAATAAAAATTTGCTTGTTTGTTTGTTTGTTTGTTTGTTATTCTATAAAATGCGACTAAGAAAACGAGAATACAATCATAAATACCATACGAAAATAGACTGCAAAGTCGATGTTTTAAACCAAAAACACGGTCAGTTTTTTTTCCTCATGCACTGTGTAGTGCAGAAATTTTTTTATACTGCGCATACTGACCGCACAGACCCATTCTATCACAGCTAGGCCTAACAGCCTGTTTCTGCTTGATTTGAGGGCGCTAGAATTTAGGCGTACTAGTACAGGGATGCCAAGCCCATGTTGACACTTTACAGATCGCTTGTTCTATCTAGGCTGGAATATTGCTGCACACTAACTGCACCTTTCAAGGCGGGTGAAATTGCTGACCTTGAAAATGTGCAGAGAACCTTCACCGTACGCATAAGTGCGATAAACCACCTCAACTACTGGGAACGCTTGAAGTTCCTAAACCTGTACTCTCTAGAACGCAGACGGGAGAGATACATTATTATATACACATGGAAAATTCTTGAGGGCTTAGTACCAAACTTGCACACAAAAATCACTCCCTACAAAAGCAAAAGACTCGGCAGGCGATGTAACATCCCCCCAATGAAGAGCAGGGGTGCCACTAGCACGTTGAGGGACAACACAATAAGTATCAGGGGCCCAAGATTGTTCAACTGCCTCCCAGCATACATCAGGGGGATTACCAACAAACCCCTGGCTGTCTTCAAGTAGGCACTGGACAGGCACCTCAAGTCGGTACCTGATTAGCCGGGCTGTGGTTCGTATGTTGGACTGCGTGTGGCCAGCAGTAACAGCCTGATTGATCAGGCTCTGGTCCAACAGGAGGCCTGGTCACAGACCGGGCCGTGGGGGCGTTGACCCCTGGAATTCTCTCCAGGTAGACTCCAGGTACATCAATAACCCCAGGGCGTAAAACGTACCAGTATGACCAAAACCCTGAAAGGGTTAAAAAGAGATTGGACAAATATATGAGTGGGAGGGGCTGGGTTTGATTGGTGTCGTGAGTACGGGAGTAAATTCTTAGGTAGTAGTGGTTTTGATAAGGACCTGCCTTGTATGGGCCAGTAGGCCTTCTGCAGTGTTCCTCCATTCTTATGTTCTTATAACTCTATTAGGCAGACTGTTCCACTCATCAACTACCTCAAGACTTTATTTAAATCCCCTTTGTTAATACCCATCTTCCACTTATACACTTCGATCATGTCTCCCCTCATTCTTCGTCTTACAAGTGAATGCAATTTAAGGGACTTCAATCTTTCTTCATACGGAAGATTTCTAATGATATGAATTAACTTTGTCATTCTATGCTGAATGTTTTCTAACGAATTTATATCGATTCTATAATATGGAGACCAGAACTGAGCTGCGTAATCTAGGTGAGGCCTTACTAACGATGTATAAAGCTGTAATATAACCTCTAAACTTCTGTTGCTTACACTTCTTGATATAAATCCCAGTAATCTGTTTGCCTTATTACGTACGCTTAGGCATTGCTGTCTTGGTTTAAGGTTGCTGCTTACCATAACCCACAAGTCCTTTTCGCAATCTGTATGGCTAAGTTCTATGTTATTTAACTTATAAGTGCTTGGGTTATGGACACTCCCGAGCTTCAGAACCTTGCATTTATCTACATTGAGCTGCATCTACCACTTTTCTGACCAGGAATTGAGTTTGTCTAAATCCTCCTGAAGTTCCCTGACATCTACGTTTGAATCAATTATCCTACCTATATTCGTGTCATCGGCGAATTTGCTCATATCACTGGTAATTCCCTCATCAAGGTCATTGATATATATTATAAACAACAACGGGCCTAAGACTGATCCCTGTGGAATACCATTTGTTACAGATCCCCACTCGGATTTAACCCCATTTATGCACACTCTCTGCTTCCTATTGGTGAGCCATGACTCGATCCATGACAGCACTTTTTCCCCAATGCCATGAGCTGCCACTTTCTTTAACAGTCTCTGGTGCAGTACTCTATCTAAAGCCTTACTAAAATCTAAATAAACAATATCGAAATCTTTATCGTGATCAACAGTCTCAAAAGCTTTAATAAAGAAGGTTAATAAATTAGATGGGAAGGAACGGCCCCTCGTGGATCCATGCTGAGTATCATTAACCCTTTCAGGGTTATTGACGTACTAGTACGGCTTACGCCCTGGGGTTATTGACGTACTAGTATGCCTAAATTCTAGCGCCCTCAAATCAAGCAGAAACAGGCTGTTAGGCCTAGATGTGATAGAATGGGTCTGTGCAGTCAGTGTGCACAGTATAAAAAAATTCCTGCACCACACACTGCATAATGAGGAAAAAAACTCTTGACTGTATTTTTGGTTTAAAACAGCGACTTTGCAGTCTATTTTCGTATGGTATTTATTGATGTATTCTCGTTTTCTTGGTCTCATTTGATAGAATGGAAGATATATTACATAAATAAAGATGATTGTGATTAGTTTGACAATGACAAGTACCTTGAAATTGAGCTCAAAGTAGCGAAAATGTGCGATTTTTGACGATGTTCAAGAGTAAACAAATCACACCATGCGTCCAATACACATCAACTGGCGAGTCTAATATTCATGCACAAGTGCTCTGATATTGTTTATACCAGTTTTACAATGATGCAGTTGTATACATAACAGTAAATCTTCTATTTTTTTGTGAGAATAAAAATTTAAAATGATAAGCAAAAGTAATGTAAGAGGGGCCTGGAAACGTGACTAATAAACAGAGATGATGTTATTTTAGTGCCAGGAATGTCTGCCTTGTTTATTCTGGACCCTATTTTGAAATTGGCATCGTTTGAAATGTGTGTGAAATTGGCCAAATTGCCATTTTCTGACCACTATTTTGGGTAGTTGTAATTGGTAAATAGGCGGTTTCTTGTACTCAATCGATAGAAGAAATGGAGTTCTAGCGAAATAGCTATAATTTTAGTAGACTGAAACATTGGAATTTGCCGAAAATAGGGCTCAAAGTGGGCGAAATCGCCGATGCGTATATGTCATCCATACCGATAACTTCGCGAAAGCATAATTCCGTTAGTTTTCGATCAAATTTCAAAATTTTTGTGGCATTATGATCGGAAAAAGATTCTCTATCATTTCATAAGAAAATATTTTTTTTTTAAATTCTTGGACCCTGAGAAAGAGTTTCGGAGATCCCCCTTGGACCCTGAAAGAGTTAATCAAATTATGGTTATCTAGATGGCTTCATAAGAACATGAGTGAGAGGGGTTCCATGTGAGTGGGACTTGCACATGAATAAATTAGAATTATCAAAGCTTATTGCTTGGGTAGCATTGAAAATTGAGTTGGGCAAATATTGTTAGTGGGATGGATTGTGAAGGACCTGCCTAGTATGGGCCAACAGGCCTGCTGCAGTGTTCCTCCTTTATGTTCATATGTTCTTAAATGTTTATACAGCAGTGTACTGTATATTGTAATAAATAGAATTGAGGAAATCAGGTCTAATATATATTATTTAGGTACAAATACTGGTCAGAGAGGCCGTCGTAAATCCGAGGCGGTGACCAAACTGACATGAACAATTATAGACCAATCTCAAATTTACCACTGCTTTCTAAAATCTTCGAAAAATTAATTCATAAACAGATCTATTCCTACCTCGTCTCACACAATGTACTAAACCCCTGTCAATTTGGATTCAGGACCAACAAGAGCACAAACGATGCTATAACACACATGTTAGAGTTAATATACACCGCAATTGAGAAGAAAGAAGTTCCGCTGGGAATCTTCATAGACCTACGCAAAGCATTTGATACAGTCGACCATGATTTATTGCTCACAAAATCAGCGCACTATGGTATTAGGGGGCACCCCCTCAACTACCTAAAGTCGTACCTTAGCAACAGAAGCCAGTACGTGTACACAAATGGAGAGAACTCTTCCACACAACAAATTACAGTCGGTGTCCCTCAAGGTAGTGTCCTGGGGCCACTCCTATTCCTCATTTACATAAACGACCTACCGAATGCATCACAACTACTCAAACCCATTTTATTTGCAGATGACACAACATATGTCTTCTCTCACCCAAATCCAGTCATACTAGCAAACACAGTTAATGCCGAATTACAGAAAATATCAACATGGATGACGACAAATAAGCTTACTCTCAATACGGACAAGACCTACTTCATTCAGTTTGGAAACAAAGCTACAAATGTTCCACTTAACATAACGCTAAATGGTTCACCCATCACAAGACTCACAGAGGGAAAATTCCTAGGAATCCACCTTGACAGTGGCCCGGTGGTCTGGTGGCTTGAGCTCTCGCTTCACACACGGAGGGCCCGGGTTCGATTCCCGGCAGGTGGAAACATTTCGACGTGTTTCCTTACACCTGTTGTCATGTTCACCTAGCAGCAAATAGGTACCTGGGTTGTTAGTCGACTGGTGTGGGTCGCATCCTGGGGGACAAGATTAAGGACCCCAATGGAAATAAGACAGACAGTCCTCGATGACGCACTGACTTTCTTGGGTTATCCTGGGTGGCTAACCTTCCGGGGTTAAAAATCCGAAGAAATCTTATCTTATCTTATCTTAAATTCCAAACACACATACAACAAATCTCCAAGAAAATCTCAAAGACAGTAGGTATATTATCTAAGATACGCTATTATGTGCCACAACCAGCTCTCATTGCACTATATCATTCTCTTATCTACCCTTATCTCACCTATGGAATCTGTGCATGGATCTCAACAACATTAAATCACCTTAGACCACTCATAACCCAGCAAAAGGCTGCAGTCAGGATTATAACAAATTCCCACTCTAGACAGCATACTCCACCTATATTCAGAACCTTAAAACTACTCACCATAAAAAATATTCATGCCTATTCATGTGCCTTCTACATACATAAAACTCTACATGCTAATATCAACCCTCTGCTCAAAATTCTCAACAACTTTAATAGGTCCCACGACCATGACATAAGACACAGATCACTATATGACATACCCCGAGTCCATACTAACCAATGTAAAAATTCTATGCACATAAAGGGACCCAGAATCTGGAATTCATTACCAGTAAATATTAAGTTAACCTTGTCTGAAAATCAATTCAAGACTCTTCTCAAAAATCACCTACTCACCCTATACTAAATACTCATACTGTAACAAACTTTCAAACCCAATATTATTTTACTAAAGATAATCTCAATTTTATATGTCATCCTCCTTAACACGTTGCAATTTCATATCATCATATTGTCATTTAAAATATAGTATCATCATTTTGTTAATTTGAAATAAAAAGAAGAAGAAAACCGTCAAAGTGGGATGTTTGAATGTGCGTGGATGTTGTGCGAATGATAAGAAAGAGATGATTGTAGATGTTATGAATGAAAAGAAGCTGGATGTCCTGGCTTTAAGTGAGACAAAGCTGAAGGGGGTAGGAGAGTTTCAGTGGGGAGAAATAAATGGGATTAGATCAGGGGTTTCAAATAGAGTTAGAGCTAAAGAAGGAGTGGCAATAATGTTGAATAATCAGTTATGGCAGGTAAAGAAGGAATATAAATGTATAAATTCAAGGATTATGTGGAGTAAAATAAAGGTTGGATGTGAAAAGTGGGTTATAGTAAGTGTTTATGCACCTGGAGAAGAGAGAAGTGTAGAGGAGAGAGAGAGATTTTGGGAAATGTTGAGTGAGTGTGTGGGGAGTTTTGAACCAAGTGAGAGAGTAATTGTGGTTGGGGATCTTAATGCTAAAGTGGGTAAAAATGTTGGGGAGGGAGTAGTAGGTAAATTTGGGGTGCCAGGGTAAATGTAAATGGGGAACCATTAATTGAGCTATGTGTAGAAAGAGGTTTGGTAATAAGTAATACATATTTTATGAAAAAGAGGATAAATAAATATACAAGGTATGATATAGCACGTAAGGAAAGTAGTTTGTTGCATTATGTATTAGTGGATAAAAGGTTGATGAGTAGGCTTCAGGATGTACTGTACATGTTTATAGAGGGGCAACGGATATATCAGATCATTATTTGGTTGTAGCTACAGTTAGAGTAAAAGGTAGATGGGACAAAAAGAAAATGGCAACAGCAAGTAAGAGAGAGGTAAAAGTGTATAAACTAAGGGAGGAGGAAGTTAGGGTGAGATATAAGCAACTATTGGCAGAAAGGTGGGCTAGTGCAAGTAGGAGTAGTGGGGGGGTTGAAGAGAGTTGGGATAGTTTTAAAAATGCAGTATTAGAATGTGGGGCAGAAATTTGTGGCTATAGGAGGGTGGGTGCAGGAGGAAAGAGGAGTGAGTGGTGGAATGAGGAAGTAAAGGGTGTGATAAAAGAGAAAAAGGTAGCTTATGAGAGGTTTTTACAAAACAGAAGTGTTAATAGAAGAGCAGAGTATATGGAAAGTAAAAGAAAGGTGAAGAGAGTGGTGAGAGAGTGTAAAAGAAGAGCGGATGAAAGAATGGGAGAGGCTCTGTCAAGAAATTTTGCTGAAAACAAGAAAAAATTTTGGAGTGAGATAAACAAGGTAAGAAAGCCTAGGAACGAATGGATTTGTCAGTTAAAAACAGAGTAGGGAGTTAGTAGATGGGGAGCTGGAGATATTGGGTAGATGGCGGGAATATTTTGAGGAACTTTTAAATGTCGATGAAAAAGGGAGGCGGTAATTTCATGTACTGGCCAGGGAGGTACAACATCGTTTAGGAGTGAAGAAGAGCAGGATGTGAGTGTGGGGAGGTGCGTGAGGCATTACGTAGAATGAAAGGGGGTAAAGCAGCTGGAATTGACGGAATCATGACAGAAATGTTAAAAGCAGGGGGGGATATAGTGCTGGAGTGGTTGGTATTTTTGTTTAATAAATGTATGAAAGAGGGGAAGGTACCTAGGGATTGGCAGAGAGCATGTATAGTTCCTTTATATAAAGGGAAGGGGGATAAAAGAGAGTGTAAAAATTATAGGGGAATAAGTTTACTGAGTATACCAGGTAAAGTGTATGGCAGGGTTATTATTGAAAGAATTAGAGGTAAGACAGAGAGTAGGATTGCAGATGAGCAAGGAGGCTTTATTAGTGTCAAATTGAAGCATTTTGTCCTGCCTCCCGACAATAAGCTTGCCTCCCTCCACCAGCAGTGGGCCTTATACCCAACAACAAAAGCAGCAACACTACCGCCAGTTCTCTCATACACGACATATTTTATTCATTCTAGAGTATATATCATGTTTCTATGTTATTAATATTGTTTATTATGTCATATCAGATGAATTGTGATAGATAAATAAGCCGTAGAGTTTAAATTAGTGTCGTATTGAAGAGCTATCTTGTCCTGCCTCCAAACTCTCCTGCCTCTCTCATACGCCAACAAACCAGTTGGTGTTGCTGTTACCAGCCTGGACAGGAATGATTTCTGTTCACTCCGTGAAGCCAACTGGAAAGAAGTGGTGGTAGAGGCAGTGGTGAGAGGCAGTGGTGGTGAGAGGCAGTGGTGGTGAGAGGCAGTGGTGATGAGAGGCAGTGGTGCTTGTTTGTTGGTTGAGGCAATGTTAGAGGCAGTGGTGGTAAGAGGCTGTCTTAATGTAGAGTGAGAGGTGATTAAACAAGATTAAATGTATAAACGAAGAGAATGAGAGTGTACAAGGTTCGGGAGTTTTGTCAACAAACCAGTTGTTGTTGTTGTGCTGTTACCAGCCTGGACAGGAATGATTTCTGTTCACTCCGTGAAGCCGACTGGAAAGAAGTGATCTAATGCAGTTAGCATTACAAACTCCGTTTTCTCTTATACTAATACATCTGAAGGAGGAAAGAATGGGAAGATGTTTTCATAGCTGGACCGAGTATGCCTGCCACCACCGTCCTCCCCCGCCACCACATTCGTAATGACATACGTACATATTTTATTCATTCTAGAGTGTATATCAGGTTTTTATGTTATTTATATTGTTTATTATGTCAAATTAGATGAATTGTGATAGATAAATAAGCCGTAGAGCTGATATTAGTGTCAAATTGAAGCATTTTGTCCTGCCTCCCAATAATAAACTCGCCTCACTCTCTCCTCCTCTCCATCTTCCATACACCAACAAGAGTCGCCAATAAAGGTAAGTGTGATGTTAAATGTTCATTTATATATGTTATTAGTGCTTTATATTTATTTGTCATTTTTTTCTGTATGTAAATCTATATTTAATCTCTAAAAAATTATTTTTTGTTAATACTCCTGGGTGTCTGAAATGGATTAATTGAATTTACATTATTTCTTATGGGGAAAATGGTTTCAGTTTTCGTGTGTTTCAGTTTTAGTGCATGCTTCAGGAACGGATTATGCACGAAAACGGAGTGTTGACTGTATATACTACAATATTTTACGATGTTTTCATGTGTTTTATTATTGTTCATGGTTCAATAGGTTAAGGAAGCAGTATTGTATTATATTTCCCTACAATATATTAGGGCACCAAACATTCACGATTTTTCAACATTCGAGAGGCTCTTGATCCCCTAACCCGCGCGAATGTTTAAGGAGACCTGTATATTTTGTATATTAAGTAAGTTCAAGCTCTTGAAGAGTGGTGGGGTGTGTTGTCTGGCGCAGGAGTTTGTGATCATCCTCACCGCAGCTTTTTGTTGGGTTATTAAAGGTTTAAGGTGATAGGCCGTGATAGATCCCCAAACACAAATACCATAATAGGTGAGGTAAGGATATATTAGAGAGTGATATAAAGTAAGGAGCGCCATTTGGGGTACATATTATCGTATCTTGAAAAGGATGCCTACTGTTATATGCTGGATGTGGGTCTGAAATTTAAGATTATAGTCAAGGTGGAGACCTAGAAATCTTCCCTCAGTGTGTCTTGTAATGGGGAAACCATTTACCGATATGTTTAGCTGGATATTTAATGCTCTGTTTCCTAAAAGCATGAAGTAGGTTTTGTCTATATTGAGAGTGAGTTGGTCGTCATCCAGTTTGATATGTTATATAGCTCGCTGTTTACAGTGTCACTAAGTGTAGCCAGGTTTGGGTGGGAGAAGACATAAGTGGTGTCTAGGACACTTCCCTGTGGCACTCCAACAACTACAGGCTGAGTAATGGAAGAGACACCATTTGTATATACGTACATACTGGTGTCTATCACAAAGATAAGATTTTAAGTAATTGAGGGAGTGTCCTCTGACCCTGTAATGCTCTAGTTTTAGGTGCAAGATATTGTGGTCTACTGTATCAAGTGCTTTCCATAGGTCTATGAAGGGCCCCAGAAGATATTCATTTTTTTCAAGTGCTGTACAGTGGACCCCCGCCTAACGAACACCCCGGAAATCATACAATTATGTAAGTATAATATTGTAAGTGCTTTTGTAAGTGTATTTTTGGGGGTCTGAAATGGACTAACCTACTTGACATTATTTCTTAAGGGAGTAAATTCGTTCGGTAATGGCACTTGAGCAGACTTCTGGAATTAATTTTGTTCATTAGGCGGGGTCCACTGTATATAGTAATTTGAGAATCCGAATAATTGCATCATTCATGCTTTTTTTTCGGGCCTAAACCCAAACTGGCAGGGGTTCAGTATGCTATGGGATAGGAGGTAGGAGTAGATTTATTTACGTATTATTTTTTCGAAGATTTTAGAGAGTAAAGGCAAGTTAGATATCGGTCTGTAGTTATTTAGTTCTGTAGGATCGCCACCTTTAAGGATCGGGGTGACCCTTGCTGTCTTGAGTAAACAAAGTCTGAGGCGGCCACAGTGAAAAGCTCTGTTCCACAGGGCACAGTACTCGCCCCCATCCTATTCCTCATCCTCACATCTAACAGAGATGTAAGCCACAGCACAGTGTCTTCCTTTGCAGATGACACTCGAGTTTGCACGAGTTTCCTCCATCGAAGTCACTGCAAGACTCCAAGGGGACATCGACCAATTCTTTAAATGGGACGCAGAAAACAACACTAAATTCAATGAAGAGAAATTTCAATTGCTCCAATATGGAAAACTTTTGGAAATTACAACTATATCGGAGTAAAAAACAAATTCCAACCACACAATAGAGCGAAAAACTAATATGAAGGACCTGGGAGTAATAATGTCAGAGGATCTCACTTTCAAAGATCACAAAAATGTATCTACCACATCTCCTAGAAAAATGATAGGATGGATAATGAGAACCTTCAAAACTAGGGATGCAAAGCCCATGATGATTCTCTTCAAATCTTCTCTCTAGGCTGGAATATTGCTGTACACTAACTGTGCCTTTCAAGGCAGGTGAAATTGCTGACCTGGAGAATGTACAGAGAACCTTCATGGCACACAAATGTATGATAAAACAAATAAATTACTGGGAACGGTTGAAGCTCCTTGACTTGTACTCCCTTTAACGCGGCGAGAAAAATATATGATAATATACACCTAGAAGAGAGAAGTGTAGAGAGAAGGAGAGATTTTGGGAAATGTTGAGTGAGTGCGTGGGGAGTTTTGAACCAAGTGAGAGAGTACTTGTGGTTGGGGATCTCAATGCTAAAGTGGGTAAAAATGTTGTGGAGGGAGTAGTCGGTAAATTTGGGGTGCCAGGGGTAAATGAAAATGGGGAGCCTTCAATTGAGCTATGTGTAGAAAGAGGTTTGGTAATAAGTAATACATATTTTATGAAAAAGAGGATAAATAAGTATACAAGGTATGATATAGCACGTAATGAAAGTAGTTTGTTAGATTATGCATTGGTGGATAAAAGGTTGATGGGTAGGTTTTAGGATCATTATTTAGTTGTAGCTACAGTTAGAGTAAGAGGTAGATGAGACAAAAGAAAAATGGCAACAGCAAGTAAGAGAGAGGTGAAAGTGTATAAACTAAGGGAGGAGAAAGTTAGGGTGAGATATAAGCAACTATTGGCAGAAAGGTGGGTAAATGCAAGTATGAGTACTGGGGGGTAGGGGGGTGAAAAGGGTCGGGATAGTTTTAAAAATGCAGTGTTAGAATGTGGGGGCAGAAATTTGTGGCTATAGGAGGGTGTGTGCAAGAGGAAAGAGAAGTGATTGGTGGAATGATGAAATAAATTCAAATTCAAATTCAAATTCTTTATTTCTAGTAATATACAAGGTGGGGTGTACTTATAATTATACATTTTATGAAGTAGATATTACAAGATGGCCAATAATATGCCTAGGTATGCCTAGGCTTTTCAGGGTGTGATAAGAAAGAAAAAGGTAGCTTATGAGAGGTTTTTACGAAACAGAAGTGTTATAAAAAGAGCAGAGTATATGGAGAGTAAAAGAAAGTGAAGAGAGTGGTGAGAGAGTGCAAAAGGAGAGCAGATGAAAGAGTGGGAGAGGCACTGTCAAGAAATTTTGCTGAAAATAAGAAAAAGTTTTGGAGTGAGATAAACAAGTTAAAAAAGCCTAGGGAACGAATGGATTTGTCAGTTAAAAACAGAGTAGGGGAGTTAGTAGATGGGGAGCTGGAGGTATTGGGTAGATGACGGGAATATTTTGAGGAACTTTTAAATGTCGATGAAGAAAGGGAGGCGGTAATTTCATGCACTGGTCAGGGAGGTATAACATCTTTTAGGAGTGAAGAAGAGAAGGATGTGAGTGTGGGGGAGGTGCGTGAGGCATTACGTAGAATGAAAGGGGGTAAAGCAGCAGGAACTGACGGGATCATGACAGAAATGTTAAAAGCAGGGGGATATATTGTGTTGGAGTGGTTGGTATTTTTGTTTAATAAATGTATGAAAGAGGGGAAGGTACCTAAGGATTCGCAGAGAGCGTGTATAGTTCCTTTATATAAAGGGAAGGGTGACAAAAGAGATTGTAAAAGTTATACGAGAATAAGCTTACCAGGTAAAGTGTACGGTAGGGTTATTATTGAAAGAATTAGAGGTAAGACAGAGAGTAGGATCGAAGATGAGCAAGGAGGTTTTAGAGTGGGTAGGGGATGTGTAGATCAAGTGTTTACATTGAAGCATATATGTGAACAGTACTTAAATAAAGGTAGGGAAGTTTTCATTGCATTTATGGATTTAGAAAAAGCATATGATAGGAGTGGATAGGGGAGCAATGTGGCAGATGTTGCAAGTGTATGGAATAGGTAGTAAGTTACTGAAGGCCGTAAAGAGTTTTTATGAGGATAGTGAGGCTCAGGTTAGGGTGTGTAGGAGAGAGGGAGATTACTTCCCGGTAAAAGTAGGTCTTAGACAGGGATGTGTGATGTCACCATGGTTGTTTAACATATTTATAGATGGGGTTGTAAAAGAAGTAAATGCTAGGGTGTTGGGGAGAGGACTGGGATTAAATTATGGGGAATCAAGTACAAAATGGGAGTTGACACAGTTACTTTTTGCTGATGATACTATGCTTATGGGAGATTCTAAAGAAAAGTTGCAAAGGTTAGTGGATGAGTTTGGGAGGGTGTGTAAAGGTAGAAAGTTGAAAGTGAACAAAGATAAGAGTAAGATGATGAGGGTATCAAATGATTTAGACAAAGAAAAATTGGATATCACATTGGAGAGAGGGAGTATGGAAGAAGTGAATGTTTTCAGATATTTGGGAGTTGACTTGTCAGTGGATGGGCTTATGAAGGATGAGGTTAACCACAAAATTGATGAAGGAAAAAAGGTGAGTGGTGCATTGAGGTCTCTGGGAGACAAAAAAAACGTTATCTATGGAGGCAAAGAAGGGAATGTATGAAAGTAGTGGTACCAACACTCTTATATGGGTGTGAAGCTTGGGTTGTAAATGCTGCAGCGAGGAGGTGGCTGGAGGCAGTGGAGATGTCCTGTCTAAGGGCAATGTGTGGTGTAAATATTATGCAGAGAATTCGGAGTGTGGAAATTAGGAGGAGGTGTGGAGTTACTAAAAGTATTAGTCAGAGGGCTGAAGAGGGGTTGTTGAGGTGGTTTGGTCATTTAGAGAGAATGGATCAAAGTAGAATGACTTGGAGAGCGTATAAATCTGTAGGGGAAAGAAGGAGGGGTAGGGGTCGTTCTCGAAAAGGTTGGAGAGAGGGGGTAAAGGAGGCTTAGTGGGAGAGGGAATTGGACTTCCAGTAAGCATGTGTGAGTGTGTTAGATAGGAGTGAATGGAGACGAATAGTTTTTGGGACCTGACGAGATGTTGGAGCGTGAGCAGGGTAATATTTAGTGAAGGGATTCAGGGAAACCAGTTATTATAGATTTAGCTGGACTTCGAGTCCTGGAAATGGGAAGAACAATGCCTGCACTTTAAAGGAGGGATCTGGGATAGTAACAGTTTGGAGGGACTATTCTAAGCTGTCGTATCTGAGCGCCTCTGCAAAGACAGTGATTATGTATGAGTGAGGTGAAAGTGTTGAATGATGATGAAAGTATTTTTTGGGGGGATTTTCTTTTTTTTGGGGTCACCCTACTTCGGTGGGAGACGGCCGACTTGTTGAAAAAAAAAATACACCTGGAAAATCCTAGAGGGATTAGTACCAAATTTGCACACAAAAATCACTCTCTATGAAAGCAAAAGACTGCACAGGCGGTGCAACATCCCCCAATCAAAAGCAGGGGCGGCTAAGAGACAACACAATAAGTGTGAGGGGCCCAAGACTATTCAACTGCCTCCCAGCATACATAAGGGGAATTACCAATAGACCCCTGGCTCTCTTCAAGAAGGCCTTGGACAGGCACCTAAGTCAGTACCTGATCAGCCGAGCTGTGGTTCGTATATCAGTTTACGTGAGGCCAGCAGTAACAGCCTAGTTGATCAGGCCCTGATCCACTGCGAGGCCTGGCAGCGGTAGCGTTGACCCCTGAAACATTTTTAAGTTATACCCTAATTGCCTCCTTTTGTTTATAAACCTTCACCTCTCTCTTACTGGCTGATTTCATTTTCCTTTTATCCCATCTATCTTTTACTCTCACTGTGGCTAATAATAGAGCCTACAAGATTGGAGAATATGCTGGACCTCATCTTCACTAACAATGATGATCTGATACGAAATGTCATCATATCAAAAACGATATACTCAGATCACAACATAATAAGAGGTCCAGACATGTATGAGGGAGGCCCCAGATCGACAAAATGTGATGAGTCACGAGGGAGCCTTCTCCAATTTCAACTTCAATAATAAAAACATAAGGTGGGACCAAGTAAACCAAGTCCTAAATGATATAAACTGGGAAGACAGCCTAAGCATCACGGATCCTAACCTTTGTCTAGAACAAATTAACTCTGTGGCACTTGAGGTTTGCTCAAGGCAAATTCCCTTAAGGAAAAGGAGAAGATGTAAACTAGAAAGAGAGAGACGCTCCCTATACAGGCGAAGGCAAAGAATAACAGAGCGGCTACAAGAGGCCAATATATCTGAAATACGTAGGGAGGCACTGGTCAGAGAAATAGCAAACATCGAATTAAAACTAAAGGAATCTTACAGGAATCAAGAAACGCGGGAAGAACTAAAAGCCATAAATGAAATTGAAAGAAACCCAAAGTATTTCTTTTCTTATGGCAAATCAAAGTCAAGAAGAACATCCAGTATTGGGCAACTACTAAAACGAGATGGGTCCTACACAGATGACAGCAAGGAAATGAGTGAGTTACTAAAGTCCCAGTATGACTCAGTTTTTAGCGAGCCGGTAACCAGACTGAAAGTTGAAGACCTAAATGAATTTTTTATGAGAGTGCCACAGAACCTGGTAGACGCAAGCCTATTTGACATTACCCGGACGCCACATGACTTCGAAAAGGTGATAAATGACATGCCCATGCACTCTGCTCCAGGCCCTGACTCATGGAACTCAGTGTTCATCAAGAACTGCAAGAAGCCCCTATCACGTGCTTTTAACCCTTTGACTGTCGGAGGCCCCATTCTGAAACTGTCATTCTATGTCGGAAAATTTTGGAAAAAAATAAATTATTTTTTCTTATGAAATGATAGAGAATCTTTTCCCGATGGTAATGACACCAAAAGTATGAAATTTGATTGAAAACTTACGGAATTACGCTCTCGCAAAGTTAGCGATGTCAGTGATATATACGCATCGGCGATTTCGCCGTCTTTGTGCCCTATTTTCGGCCAATTCCATTGGGACATTCGACCAAACTCATAGCTATTTCTTTAGAACTCCATTTGTTCTATCGATTGAGTACAAGAAATCACCAATTTACCGATTTCAACTACCCAATAAAGTGGTCAGAAAATGGCAATTTCGCCAATTTCATGCAAAATAAAAATGATGTCAATTTCAAAATAGGGTCCAGAATAAACAATGCAGACATCCCTATCACTAAAATAAGATGTTATCTGTTCATTAGTCACGTCTTTAGGCCCCTCTTACATTACTCTTGCTTTCTATTTTGATTTTTTATTCACACAAAAAATAGAAGATTTAATGTTATGCAGACTATTGCATTATTGTAAAAATTGTATAAATAATATCTGTGCACTTGTGAAAGCATATTAGACTCACCAGTTGATGTGTATTGGACGCGTAGTGTGATTTGTTTATTTTTGAACATTGGCAAAAATCAAACATTTCCGCTAATTTGAGCTCAATTTCAAGATCGTTTACATCATGAAACTAATCAAAATCATTTCTATTTATGTAAAATGTTTTCCATTCTATCAAATGAGACCATGAAAAAGAGAATACAACCATAAATACTATACGAAAATACACCTCAAAGTCGGCGTTTTAATCCAAAAACACGGTCAGTTATTTTTTTTCTCATTATGTACTGCTTGCTGCAGGATTTTTTTTTATACTGCGCACACTGACCACACAGACCCATTCTCTCACATGTGGGCCTACCAGCTTTCTCCTGCTTGATTTGAGGTCGCTAGAATTTAGGCGTATAAATACGTCCGAAACATTGGCTCGTAAGACGTATATATACGTCCGAAACAGTCAAAGGGTTAACATCCTATGGAGAGGTAGCATGGTCACTGGGGTCGTCCCGCAGTTACTAAAAACAACAGACATAGCCCCACTCCACAAAGGTGGCAGTAAAGCAATAGCAAAGAACTACAGACCAATAGCGCTAACGTCCCATATCATAAAAATCTTTGAAAGGGTTCTAAGAAGCAAGATCGCCACTCATCTAGACAACCATCAATTACACAACCCAGGGCAGCATGGGTTTAGAGCAGGTCGCTCCTGTCTGTCCCAACTACTGGATCACTATGACAAGGTCCTGGATGCTCTAGAAGACAAACAGAATGCAGATGTTATATACACAGACTTTGCAAAAGCCTTTGATAAGTGTGACCATGGTGTGATAGCACACAAAATGCGTGATAAAGGAATAACAGGAAAAGTTGGTAGATGGATCTATAATTTCCTAACAAGTAGAACACAAAGAGTAGTAGTCAACAGAGTAAAGTCTGAGGCAGCTACGGTGAAAAGCTCTGTTCCACAAGGCACAGTACTCGCTCCCATCCTGTTCCTCATCCTCATATCGGACATAGACAAGGATATCAGCCACAGTGCAGTGTCTTCCTTTGCAGATGACACCCGAATCTGCATGACAGTGTCCACCATTGAAGACACTGCAAGACTCCAAGCAGACATCAACCAAATATTTAAATGGGCTGCAGAAAACAATATGAAGTTCAATGATGAGAAGTTTCAATTACTCCGATATGGAAAACGTGAGGAAATTAAAATCTCATTGGAGTATAAAACAAATTCCAACCACACAATAGAGCGAAAAACTAATGTAAAAGACCTGGGAGTGATCATGACAGAGGATCTCACCTTCAAGGACCATAACACTGTAGCAATCACATCTGCCAGAAAAATGACAGGATGGATAATGAGAACCTTCAAAACCAGGAATGCCAAGCCCATGTTGACACTTTTCAGGTCACTTGTTCTATCTAGGCTGGAATATTGCTGCACACTAACTGCACCTTTCAAGGCAGGTGAAATTGCTGACCTAGAAAATGTACAGAGAACCTTCACGGCACGCATAACTGCAATAAACCACCTCAATTACTGGGAACTCTTGAAGTTCCTAAACCTGTACTCCCTGGAATGCAGGCGGGAGAGATACATTATTATATACACATGGAAAATCCTAGAGGGATTAGTACCAAACTTGCACACGAGTGTCACTCCCTACAAAAGCAAAAGACTCGGCAGACGATGTAACATCCTCCCAATGAAAAGCAGGGATGCCACTAGCACATTGAGAGACAACACAATAAGTGTCAGGGGCCCAATACTGTTCAACTGCCTCCCAGCATACATAAGGGGGATTACCAATAGACCCCTGGCTGTCTTCAAGCAGGCACTGGACAGGCACCTAAAGTCGGTGCCTGACCAGCCAGGCTGTGGTTCGTACGTTGGACTGCGTGCGGCCAGCAGTAACAGCATGGTTGATCAGGCTCTGATCCAACATGAGGCCTGGTTACAGACTGGGCCGCAGGGGCATTGACCCCTGGAACTCTCTCCAGGTAAACTCCAGGTAAACAACTAAAAAATGATCTGATATATCTGTGGTCCCTCTATAAACATTACATCCTAAAGTCTACCTATCAGTCTTTTCTTTTTCTTTCAACAAGCCGGTTGTATCCCACCGAGGTAGGGTGGCCCAAAAGGAGAAATGAAAGTTTCTCTTTTTAAATATAGTAATGTATACCAGAGAAGGGGTTACTAGCTTACTTTCCATTTTGAATGTTTATTCACACAAAAAATAAATATACTGTTATGCAGACTATTGCATTATTGTAATAATTGTATAAATAATGTCAACCCATTTGTGATTGCATATTAGACCAGCCAGTTAGACACGTATTGGACTGTGATGTCATTTGTTTACTCCTTAACATCGGAAAAATCGAATATTTCCACTATTTTGAGCTCAATTTTAGGGTACTTTCCAGCATAAAACCAATCAAAATTATATCTATTTTTATAATATACCTTCCATTCTATCAAATGAGACATAAAAACGAGAATACAACCACACAAACCATACGAAAATACACCGCAATTACGCTGCTTTTCACCAAAAGCACAGTCGCCTTTTTCCTCATTATGCACTGCGTGCTGCAGGTGACCCACAGTGGGTGACCCACAGTGGCTTCAAAGCCACTTTATCTTTTATGGACAATGTACAGTGTATGTGCTTTACACAACAAGAAGCATTTCTTTTATTCGTTGGAGCCATGACTAGGGCTAAAAGTGAGCAGGTTATAACAATAAATGGAAAAAAAGAAATTGGAATGACTTAAGCAAAAAGTAGCACCACCAAACAACTGCATTACTGACTGCCTGATTAGTGATGGCCAACTTATATTCCCTCTTCTCCTTCCATAAGTGATCCTTCAACATTACTGCTACCCCTTCCTTACGTCTCTCTCAAATACTCTTGATTTAATCCCATTTATTTCTCTCCACTGAAACTTCCCTTCCTCCTTTCAGCTCTTGTTTCACTTAGGGTAAGAACATCCAACTTCTTTTCATTCATAACATCCACAATCATCTCTTATCATCTGCACTACATCCACGTACATTCAAACATCCCAGCTTTATAAAGCTTTTCTTCATATTTTTAGTAATTTATACAGAAGGGTTTACTAGCCCATTGCTCCTGGCATTTTACTCACCTTTTACGACACGCATGGCTTACAGCGGAAAGATTCTTTTCCACTTCCCCACGGAGATAAAATAAAATAAAAAGAACAAGGACTATTTAGAAAAACAGAAAAAAATACAGATCAGTGTCTGTACATACATGTGTACATGTATATGTAGTGTGCCTAAGCATTTTTATGAGACAGAAAGAAAAAAACACTAATTATATATAGTATGTAAAAAAATCTTACCCAGGGACCAACTCCGACTGATGACGAACAGCAGAGTAACGAGTTGCTATGGTGACTGCTCGCTGCAGCTGTCGGTATGAATCAAAGCAAATGGCAACCCTCACAAACACCATTGTGCCATAAGCAAGTTTGTCACTAGCAGGCTTTACATAGGTGCCATCCTGTTTTGAAATAGTCATATGAGTAACTCTTATTCCTATGATTTGAGTCAAACTTAATCAAATAATTTACTAACATACATTTTTTTTTTTTTCAACAAGTCGGCCGTCTCCCACCGAGGCAGGGTGACCCAAAAAGAAAGAAAATCCCCAAAAAGAAAATACTTTCATCATCATTCAACACTTTCACCACACTCATACATAATCACTGTCTTTGCAGAGGAGCTCAGATATGACAGCTGAGAATTGTCCCTCCCAGCTGTCACTATCCCAGACCCCTCCTTTAAAGTGCAGGCATTGTACTTCCCATTTCCAGGACTCAAGTCCAATTAAATCAATTAACTGGTTTCCCTGAATCCCTTCACAAAATGTTACCCTGCTCACACTCCAACAGATCGTCATGTCCCAAAAACCATTCGTCTCCATTCACTCCTATCTAACACGCTCACACATGCTTGCTGGAAGTCCAAGCCCCTCGCCCACAATACCTCCTTTACCCCTTCCCTCCAACCTTTTCTAGGACGACCCTACCCCGCCTTCCTTCCCTACAGATTTATACGCTCTCCAAGTCATTCTACTTTGATCCATTCTCTCTAAATGACCAAACCACCTCAACAACCCTCTTCAGCCCTCTGACAAATACTTTTAGTAACTCAACACCTTCTCCTAATTTCCACATTCCGAATTTTCTGCATAATATTTACACCACACATTGCCCTTAGACAGGACATCTCCACTGCCTCCAGCCTCCTCCTCGCTGCAGCATTTGCAACCCATGCTTCACACCCATATAAGAGTGTTGGTACCACTATACTTTCGTACATTCCTTCTTTGCCTCCATGGATAACGTTTTTGTCTCCACAGATACCTCAACGCACCACTCACCTTTTTCCTTCATCAATTCTATGGTTAACCTCATCCTTCATAAACCCATCCGCTGACACGTCAACTCCCAAATATCTGAAAACATTTACTTCTTCCATAATCCTCTCTCCAATGTGATATCCAATTTTTCTTTATTTAAATCGTTTGATACCCTCATCACCTTACTCTTATCTATGTTCACTTTTAACTTTCTACCTTTACACACTCTCCCAAACTCGTCCACTAACCTTTGCAACTTTTCTTTAGAATCTCCCATAAGCACAGTATAATCAGCAAAAAGTAACTGTGTCAACTCCCATTTTGCATTTAATTCTCCATAATTTAATCCCACCCCTCTCCCCAACACCCTAGCATTTACTTCTTTTACAACCCCATCTATAAATATATTAAACAACCATGGTGACATTATACATATAATACATTATTATTTTATTTTTTTTTATTAACACATCGGCCGATTCCCACCAAGGCAGGGTGGCCCGAAAAAGAAAAACTTTCATCATCATTCACTCCATCACTGTCTTGCCAGAAGGGTGCTTTACACTACAGTTATAAAACTGCAACATTAACACCCTCCTTCAGAGTGCCGGCACTGTACTTCCCATCTCCAGAACTCAAGTCCGGCCTGCCGGTTTCCTGAATCCTTCATAAATGTTACTTTGCTCACACTCCAACAGCACGTCAAGTATTAAAACCATATGCCTCCATTCACTCCTATCAAATACGCTCACACATGCTTGCTGGAAGTCTAAGCCCTCGCACACAAAACTTCCTTTACCCCTCCCTCCAACCTTTCCTAGGCCGACCCCTACCCCGCCTTCCCTCCACTACAGATTTATCACTCTCGAAGTCACTCTGTCTCGTTCCATTCTCTCTACATGTCCAAACCACCTCAACAACCCTCCTCAGCTCTCTGGACAATCGTTTTGGTAATCCCGCACCTCCTCCTAATTTCCAAACTCCGAATTCTCTGCATTATATTCACACCACACATTGACCTCAGACATGACATCTCCACTGCCTCCAGCCTTCTCCTCGTTGCAACATTCATCACCCATGCTTCACACCCATATAAGAGCGTTGGTATAACTATACTCTCATACATTCCCTCTTTACTTCCATAGACAAGGTTCTTTGTCTCCACAGACTCAGTGCTCCACTCACCCTTTTCCCTCATCAATTCTATGATTCACCTCATCCTTCATAGACCCATCCGCCGACATGTCCACTCCCAAATATCTGAATACATTCACCTCCTCCATACTCTCTCCCTCCAATCTGATATCCAATCTTTCGTCACCTATTCTTTTTGTTATCCTCATCACCTTACTCTTTCCTATATTCACTTTCAATTTTCTTCTTTTACACACCCTACCAAATTCATCCACCAACCTCTGCAGCTTCTCTTCAGAATCTCCCAAAGCATAGTGTCATCAGCAAAAAGCAACTGTGACAACTCCCACTTTGTATTTGCTTCTTTATCTTTTAGCCCAACACCTCTTGCCAAGACCCTCGCATTCACTTCTCTTACAACCCCATCTATAAATATATTGAACAACCACGGTGACATCACACATCCTTGTCTAAGGCCCACTTTTACTGGGAAATAGTCCCTTCCCTCCTACACACTCTAACCTGAGCCTCACTATCCTCATAAAAACTCTTCACTGCTTTCAGTAACCTTCCTCCTATTCCATACACCTGCAACATCTGCCACATTGCCCCCTATCTACCCTATCATACGCCTTTTCCAAATCCATAAATGCCACAAAAACATCTTTACCCTTATCCAAATACTGTTCACCTATATGTTTCACTGTAAACACTTGGTCTACACACCCCTACCTTTCCTAAAGCCCCTTGTTCATCTGCTATCCTGCTTTCTGTTTTACTCTTAATTCTTTCAATAATAACTCTACCATACACTTTACCAGGTACACTCAACAGACTTATTCCCCTATAATTTTTGCACTCTCTTTGTCCCCTTTGCCTTTATACAAAGGAACAATACACGCTCTCTGCCAATCCCTAGGTACCTTACCCTCTTCCATACATTTATTAAATAATAGCACCAACCACTCCAAAATTATATCCCCACCTGCTTTTAACATTTCTATCTTTATCCCATCAATCCCAGCTGCCTTACCCCCTTTCATTCTACCCACTGCCTCACGAACTTCCCTACACCCACAACTGGCTCTTCCACACTCCTACAAGATGTTATTCCTCCTTGCCCTACACACGAAATCACAGCTTCCCTGTCTTCATCAACATTTAACAAATCCTCAAAATATTCTCTCCATCTTCCCGATACCTCTAACTCTCCATTTAATAACTCTCCTCTCCTATTTTTAACTGTCAAATCCATTTGTTGTCTAGGCTTCCTCAACTTATTAATCTCATTCCAAAACTTTTTCTTATTTTCAACAAAATTTGCTGATAACATCTCACCCACTCTCTCATCTGCTCTCTTTTTACATTGCTTCACCACTCTTTTAACCTCTCTTTTTCTCTCCATATACTCTTCCCTCCTTGCATCACTTCTACTTTGTAAAAACCTCTCATATGCTAACTTTTTCTCCCTTACTACTCTCTTTACATCATCATTCCACCAATCGCTCCTCTTCCCTCCCGCACCCACTCGCCTGTAACCACAAACTTCTGCTGAACACTCTAACACTACCAATACAGTGGTACCTCGACATACGAGCAGCTCCCAACTCGAACAATTATGTAAGTGTATTTCTGTACGTGCTTTTGTAAGTGTATTTTTGGGGGTCTGAAATGGATTAATCTAATTCACATTATTCCTAATGGGAACAAATTTGTTTGGTATCGGCACTCGAACAGCCTTATGTAATGAATTAAACTCGTAACTCGAGGTACCACTGTATTATGAAGGTAAAATTTTATATTTTTAATATAACAATCTTACCTCCAGAACTTGGGCATGTTTCATAAGCAAGTTTGCACGAGGAATACGGCAATGGTCAAATCTTAGGAACCCATTGTCATTTGTATTCATTCCCAGCCTTGGACCAATCTCTCCAACTGTGACACCTGAAAATATACCAATTTTAGTAATAAACATACACAGTGCCACAAAAATTAACTATTACATTAGCTTTAGGTTTAAGAGGTGTTAACCAAGTTAGTATTTTTTTATTAACACATTGGCCGTTTCCCACCAAGGCAGGGTGGCCCGAAAAAGAAAAACTTTCATCATATACTCCATCATTGTCTTGCCAGAGGCGTGCTTACACTACAGTTATAAAACTGCAACATTAGCACCCCTCCTTCAGAGTGCCGGCACTGTACTTCCCATCTCTAGGAATCAAGTCCGACCTGCCGGTTTAACTGAATTCCTTCATAAATGTTACCTTGCTTACACTCCAACAGCACGTCAAATCCTAAAAACCATTTGTCTCCATTCGCTCCTATCTAACACGCTCATACATGCTTGCATGAGCGGCCTTTCCAAGGGGTCGGCCTTGGAAAGGCCAACCCCTACCCTGCCTTACCTCCACTACAGATTTATACACTTGAAATCATTCTATTTTGTTCCATCCTCTCTACATGTCCAAACCATCTCAATAATCCCTCCTCAGCCCTCTGGATAATAGTTTTGGCAATCCCACACCAAGTTAGTATGTAATTAAAATAAATGAGTGATCTTCACATTCCAGCGAGTCACCATTTCAAATTTTCTCTGATGTGAAGAAAAAATTATACTTTTCTAGTACAGTGGAACCTCAGTTTTCGTGATTAATCTGTTCGAAAAAGTCTGACGAAAACCGAATCGTACGAAAACTGAAGCAATATTTCCTATAAGAAATAATGTAAATCCAATTAATCCATTCCAGACACCCAAAAATATTAACAAAAAATACATTTTATTGAGAATAACTATAGTTTTACATAGAGAAAACAATGAGAAATAAATATAAATGACTAATAAAATGGATAAATGAACATTTAACATCACTTTTACCTTTATTGAAGACTCTTGTTGGCGTATGGAAGACGGCTAGGAAGGGAGAGGGAGGAGGGGAGAGGGAGGAGGAGAGGTTATTGTTTGGAAGAGGAATCCCCATCCATAAGGAATTCAGTATCAAGGCACTATCTGGGGTTACTTCCCCTATTTTTCTTTAACTGGCACTAGGACCAGCTGGAGAGTCACTGGACCCCTGTCACACAAAAAATCTGTCCAGAGAGGTCTGTTTCTGGCATCTTTTTAAGATTTGCCTAAAATGGGACAAGGCATTGTCATTGAACATGTTGCAGACATGGCTTGCAACAGCTTTGTTAGGGTGATATTTCTCAAAAACTTTGCAACTCATTCCACTTTGCACACATGTCCTTAATCACTGAAGAAGGCACATTCTCCCCTCTATCTTCCTCCTCCTCTGAAGCAATTTCCTCAGCTGTGGTCTGTTGCTGTTGCAGTTGAAGGTCTTGCAGCTCTTCAGTGATTAACTCTTTCCCTGTGGTCGTCCACCAACTCTTCCACATCCTGGCCACACACATCCAACCCCATGAACTTCCCCAAAGACACAATAGATTCCACAACAGGCGTAAAGTCGTCAGGGTCAGCCTCAAACCCTTCAAAATCTTTCTCGAGGACACATTCTGGCCACAATTTTCTCCAAGCAGAGTTCATCGTATTGGAAGTCACTCCCTGCCAAGCCTTATCTATAAGGCTTATGCAATTGAGGATATTGAAGTGATTCCTCCAGAACTCTCTTAGGGTCAATTCAGAGTCCAAGGTCACTTCAAAGCACCTTTGAAACGGTGCTTTGGTGTAGAGTTTTTTGAAGTTTGAAATGACCTGCTGGTCCATGGGGTGGATGAGAGGAGTGGTATTAGGGGGCAAGAACTTGACTGTGATGAAACTAAACTCCTCCAACAATTGGTCTTCCAAGCCTGGAGGATGAGCAAGAGCATTGTCCATTACCAGGAGGCACTTGAGTGGCAACTGATTTTCCAGGAGGTATTTCTTCACACTTGGGCCAAACACTTCACTGACCCACTCAATGAAAATTAGCCTCGTGACCCATGCCTTATTGTTAGTCTTCCACATCACACACAATTTACTTTTGATGACATTGTTTTTCTTGAACACTTGGGTATTTTCAGTGATACACCAGTAAAGGCTTCACTTTAGAAATCCCCACTAGCGTTACCACAGAACAAAAGAATTAGCCTATCCTTCATAGGCTTGTGTCCTGGCAGTGCCTTTTCCTCCTGCATGATGTAGGTCCTCTTTGGCATTTTCTTCCAAAAGAGGCCTGTTTCATCACAACTGAAGACTTGATGGAGGAGGAATCCTTCAGCTTCTACATACTCCTTGAATTCATCAACGAATTCTTCAGCCTCACGTTTGTCTGAACTTGCAGCCTCGCCATGCCTTACCACACTGTGTATGCCAGTTTGCTTCTTGAATTTGTCGCACCAGCCTCAGCTGGCCTTAAATTCACTAACAGCAGCACTCGTTCCAGACATTTTCTTTGTGAGATCCACATGCAGCTGCCATGCCTTTTCGCAAATTATCGCCTCCAAAACACTATCTCCCACTAACTGTTTTTCATTGATTCACACCAACATCTTCTGAACATCTTCGATTGTTTGCGATCTCTGTTCTGTTAGCACATTTACCCCTTTCACAACATCAGCTTCCTTGATTTCTTTTTTCTTCACCAGGATGGAACTGATCGTTGATGCGGAATTCCCGTACATCCTGGTGAGATCAGCCATGCGTATGCCACTTTCGTACTTTGCTACGAGTTCTTTCTTGAATTCTATCGTGTTTCTCACCTTCTTTATCAAAGGGCTGGCACTCAGAACTTTCTTTGGCCCTATGGTGGCTTATTTAGCAGTCACACTCAATAAACAAGCACAAAAAAACAATGGATTATTATGAAATGTTTCAGATGAACGCACGGGGTGATGCTCACTCAACGAGAAACAAAGGCAGACTGAGTCACGAATGCATGGGATGCTTTGTGTGGGCGCTCGATTCCGAGAAATGAGTGGCCGAGTCACACAGGCAGGCGGACAAGTTTGTTATGGACCATTTTCAACTGTATAAAACCGAAAGGATGTATGAAAACTGGGACAAAATTTAGACGAAAAAAGTCGTCGAAAACCAAATCGTACGAAAACTAGGGCATACGAAAACCAAGATTTGACTGTACTTTACAGTCCAAGATATTTTAGTATGCACTTCTCCAATATAAGGTAACCTGTACAAAGACCCTTAATGCGCTCAAGATGAAATGTGATAGGCTGCGACAAACTCTTCATGATCATTCAGATTGTGGTGCCTACATGATCACCAATAGAATTCAAAGATTAAGTTATCTTCTGGTTTGCCAATATTACCTTCAAAATTACAGAAACACCGTGTAACCCACTTAACGAAAATATTTAACAAATCCTCCAATAAATGCCAAAATACTATTTAACATTTCACTATACAGTGGACCCCCGAGTAACGAACAAAATTCATTCCAGAAGCCTGCTGAAGTGCCATTACCGAACGAATTTACTCCCTTAAGAAATAATGTCAAGTTGGTTAGTCCATTTCATACCCCCAAAAATACATTTACAAAAGCACTTACAATATTATACTTACATAATTGTACGATTTCCGGGGTGTTCGTAACTTGGGGGTCCACTGTACTAACAAATATTTGTATTACTTTATGCATGAAACATTCTAAAAGTCTTCCATTAATCAAGCTCACAAAACACTAACTAAACAAAATATTTAATATTGGATCCTACCTGGCATGCTCTGGTGAGTTTCTTCATCTCTGAGTTGGACAATAAAGGCATGAATTCCATGACAATGTCCTTTAATGTATAGCTGAGCCATCACCACAGCATAGTTGACTGTCTTGCCCACTAAAGAAAAGACTTGTATGAATACTTAATAAAGTTCTGCATTACTGATCACTTTATTTACCCCTTTAAAAAATAAAAACACTGAACATTAATTTATTGCCTTTCCTGATATATTTTACTTTCAGAACATGACAGTTCTGCTACTGCCTCAAGTGTACCTTCAGCATGGTTCAACTCTAGCCCTACTTTCATTAAACTTTAATGCTTAATTTTCACTCCTGCATCAATCTCTTTATGCAATACCATCTCAAGAGAATTCACTTAATATCACCACAAGCCCTCTTTATTCAAGTGATAGGTCTATATTTCCTAGGTAGTAGGTTGGTAGACAGCAGCTGCCCAGGGAGGTGCTACCGTCCTGCCAAGTGAGTGTAAAACGAAAGCTTGTAATTGTTTTACATGATGGTAGGATTGCTGGTGTCTTTTCTGTCTCATAAACATGCAAGATTTCAGGAATGTCTTCTACTTACACTTAGGTTACACTACACATACATGTCATACATGTACAAGCATATATAAACACACCCCTCTGTGTTTTTTCATTTTCTTACTAGTTCTTGTTTATTTTCTCTTATCTTCATGGGGAACAGAATTCTTCCTCTGTAAGCCATGCGTGTCGGAAGAGGCGACTAAAATGCCGGGAGCAAGGGGCTAGTAACCCCTTCTCCTGTATACATTACTAAATTTAAAAAGAGAAACTTTCATTTTTCTTTTTGGGCCACCCTGCTACAAATACAAATTTTTATTTCCTTCCAAGTTTACATTGAGATTTTGTAATTACAATAATGAGTTGCAGTGCAAAGAGAGCCACTATCATGCCATGACATTATGGACAGACTAAATTTAATGGCTTACAGACTACTTAATACAAGAGAAATTGATCATAGTTTAAGTTGTACATCTGTTTTTATTTATAGCAGACAGTAAGTTTACTCAAATTACAATCTGGGAATATTACATTGGGACAAGATGTAAGTATTTTATAGGTTGTTTATATCAATAGTAAATATTTTAAATTATAATATGGGAATATAACATTGTGAATTGTTGAAAGTAGTTTACAGTATGAGAATGTTACAAATGGGTGTAAGGCAGTATTGTTTTGGGCAGGTATTTATACTACAATGTAGTATTAAGTAATGTATGAACTATGTGTATCTAATTTTGAAGTTTTAAGATTTAGGTAATTCGGAGATTTTTTGGTAAAGTTAAGTACAGTGGACCCCCGGTTAACAGCCATAATTCGTTCCAGAATGCTGTTCGAGTGCCGTTACCGAACGAATTTGTTCCCATAAGAAATAATGTAAATTTGATTAGTCCTTTTAGACCCCCAAAAGTACACTTACACAAGCACTTACAGTACAAAAATACACTTACATAATTGTTCGAGTTTGGAGCAGTACGTAAACCGGGGGTCCACTGTATCGAGTATTAAGTGTTTAGTTTAGGGTGAGTAGGTGGTTTTTGAGAAGAGTCTTAAATTGATGTTCAGACAGGGTTATTTTAGTATTTACTGGTAATAAATTCCAAATTTTGGGGACCTTTATGTGCATAGAGTTTTTACACAGTGTGATATAGACACGGGGTACATCAAAAAGTGATCTGTGTCTTGTGTTATGGTCGTGTGTCCTGTTAAGGTTGGTGAGGAGAAGTTTGAGTGGAGGGTTTATGTTTGAGTGTAGTGTTCTATGTATGTAGTAGGTACAAGAATAAGTATGGATGTTCTTAACGGTGAGTTGTTTTAGACTTTTGAATATTGGTGGAGTATGCTGTCTGGAGTGGGAATTTATCATCATTCTGACTGCAGCCTTTTGCTGGGTTATTAGTGGTCTTAGGTGATTTAATGTTGTTGATCCCCATGCACAAATTCCATAGGTGAGATAAGGGTAGATGAGTGAATGATACAGTGCAAGGAGAGCTGATTGTGGAACATAGTACCATATCTTTGATAGTATGCCTACTGTCTTAGAGATTTTCTTCGGTGGGATATGGCTGGTTTGTTGTTGAAAGTTCCATATTTTAAGAATTCAGAAAAAAAATGGTATGAAATACCATACTTTACAGATACAAGTACCAGTCAACTTATGACCTGCTCGACATACGACCACTCGTACTTATGACTGTACGTCTGGCAGCATATACAGCAGTAAAATATTTAGTAAAAAGTAACATATGTTTGGCAGCATATACAGTAGTAAAATATTTAGTAAAAAGTAACATACAGGTCTCCCTCAACATTCGCGAGGGTTAGGGGATCAAGAGCCTTGCGAATGTTGAAAAATCGCGAATGTTTGGTGCCCCAATATATCGTAGGGAAATATAATGCAATACAGTCAACCCCCGGTTATCGCCAGTAATCCGTTCCAGAGGGCCCTTCGATCACCGGTTTGGTCGATTTCCGATTCTAATTTCCCCATAAGAAATAATGTAAATAAAATTAATCCGTTCCAGACATTCAAAAGTATTAAAATAAAATATTTTTTAGAACTTTTTGACATTAAATTACACACAATTTTATGACAAATAAAGAAATAATAGTACAATAACATGTCACTTACATTTATTAAAGAGTTGTTGATGTGTGCAAGATGGGAGGAGGGGAGAGGATGGAGTAGTATGCTAGTGTTTGGAAGGGGAATCCCCTTCTATTAACACTGCAGGTGGCAAGTTCTTTTCTGGGGTTACTGGCCTTTTTCTTTGAATGCTACACTCCCTGCATGAATGCTACACTCCCTGCATCCCTGCTTCACTCCCTGCATGAATGCTACACTCCCTGCATGAATGCTACACTCCCTGCATGAATGCTACACTCCCTGCATGAATGCTTCACTCTCTGCTACACTCTTTACCACAGGCTTGGCACTAGGAGCTTTCTTGGGGCCCATGGTGGCTTATTTAGCAGTTGCAAGCACTAAAAACAGTGGAATAATGACAATATACTGGTATGAATGCGTGGGAGGTGCGTGGGTGGTGCGTGGGTGGTGGTCGCTCGCTTGTAAACAATAACACACTGAGTGCCTGGACGCCCAGCTGGGCCACGGGCCACGCGTACGCGTCCGGGACGAATCGCCGACTCCAAGCGGCTTGTCTATTACCGAGCCAAAATTCTCATTAAAAAACCTGTCTAACACCGATTTGGACGACCTCCGACGCTGTCTATCACCGGGGGTTGACTGTACTGCTTCCTTAACCTATTGAACCATGAACAATCATAAAACACATGAAAACATCATAAAATAATGTACTATATACATGTTATTTTAGACATGAGCTGACTGTGGAGGGAGGCCTGTAACAGTATAATTATACAATACGTATTTTATAGTGTTGTGAAGTGTCATGGGGAATCAAGAGTTACTGACACACTGCTTCTTCTCCCTCTGCTGTAGCTCCGCCCACTTTGTAATGATGCCAAATGTTGAATTAAATATGTATACATTAGAAAAAAAAATGAAGCTCCAACTTGATAACTTTTTTTTTAATTTGCATAACTCATATATTACAGAAAACAATAAAAAGTAAAATACACATACAACAGAGTTAAGCTTACAGAAAAA
>WNWK01009589.1:0-75625 GCA_009830355.1 Cherax destructor | reverse complement strand
GTGTCTCTGTTCGCAGATGATGTGAAATTAATGAGGAGAATCACATCGGAAGAGGACCAAGCAGGACTTCAAACAGACCTGGACAAAGCTTGACATCTGGTCTAGCAACTGGCTTCTCGAATTCAATCCCACCAAATGCAAAGTCATGAAGATCGGAGAAGGACAAAGAAGACCGCTGACAGAGTACAGGCTAGGTGGACAAGGGCTACAAACCTCGGCAAAGGAGAAAGACCTTGGGGTGAGTATAACGCCAAGTACGTCTCCGGAGGCACACATCAACCAGATAACTGCGGCAGCATATGGCGACTGGCAAACCTAAGATTAGCGTTCCGTTACCTAAACAAGAATCGTTCAAGACACTGTACACCGTGTACGTCAGGCCCATACTAGAATATGCAGCACCAGTCTGGAACCCACACCTGGTCAAGCACGTAAAGAAAATAGAAAAAGTGCAAGGTTTGCGACAAGGCTAGTTCCACAACTCAGGGGTCTGTCCTATGAAGAAAGGTTGAGGGAAATAGGACTAACAACACTGGAGGAAGAAGGGTCAGAGGAGACATGATAACGACATACAAATACTGCGGGAATCGACAAGGTAGACAGGGACAGGATGTTCCAGAGAGGAACACAGAAACAAGGGGACACAACTGGAAGCTGAAGACTCAGATGAGTCAAAGGGATGTTAGGAAGCATTTCTTCAGCCACAGAGTAGTCAGGAAGTGGAATAGTCTAGAGAAAGATATAGTGGAGGCAGGAACCATACATAGTTTTAAGACGAGGTATGATAAAGCTCATGGAGCGGGGAGAGCAGAGACCCAGTAGCGGACAGCAAGAGGCGGTGCCAGGAGCTGAGTCTCGACCCCTGCAACCACAATTGGTGAGTACAATTAGGTGAGTACACACATCCACTCACCCGCACACACCACACTCACCGCACACACACACACACCACACACACACACACACACACCCCATCACCCCGACACACACACACACATCACACACACACACACACACCACAACACAACAGCCTATCATCGACAGCCAACAAAATAACAACACACTCACCCACACACACACACACACACACACACACACACACACACACACTCATCCCACACACACAAAATCCACTCACCCACACACACACACACACACACACACACACCTCATCCGACACACACACACATCCACTCACCCGCACACACACACACACACACACCCGCACACACACACACACACACACACACACACACTCATCCGCACACACACACACATCCACTCACCCGCACACACACACACACACTCACCCGCACACACACACACACACACACACACACACACACACTCATCCGCACACACACACACACACACACACACACAGAGTTTACATGGAGAATAGTCCCCCCGGAGCTAAGAAGTATGTGCTAAGAAGTATGTGCTAAGAAGTATGTGTTAAGAAGAGAGGTTAAGAATACTCAGTGTATTACTGAAGGACAGACCTACTAGGGGGTGATAGGATAATACCGTACAAAATACTGAGAGGAATTGACAAGGTGAATAGGGCCAGATTGTTTGAGATATGATAACACGAGGACGCAGATGGAAGTTTAAACCTCAGATGACTCTCAGGGATGTTAGGCAGTATTTCTTCAGCCTTAGAATAACCAGGAAGGGGAACTACCTGGAGAATGAAGTGGCAGAGGCAGGATCTGTTCATAGCTTTAAGAAGAGGTACGATAAGTCTCTCGAAGCAAGGAGAGAGTGAACCTAGTAGTGACCAGCGAAGCTGTGCCAGGAGCTGAGACTCGACTCATGCAACCACATATAGGTGAGCACACACACCTTGACACACTTGGTGTCCAACAGACCTCACTCACGCAGTTTACATGCAATCCTTGCAACAGACCTCACTCACGCAGTTTACATGCAATCCTTGCAACAGACCTCACTCACGCAGTTTACATGCAATCCTTGCAAAGCCTCACGGTCACACAACTAGGCTTTCATTCCGTTGCAATGTTATATACAATTTCTCACCGAACTCAGTCAACACAACTAGCTTTCATTTTCGTGACACAGTCATTCAAATTCTACAACAACAGTAATATTTCAATAGTTTTATTTTCAATACACACGTCATATTATTACATTGACGTTAAACATTAATTATGAAATTTTTTTACAATACTCGCTATTTACTTCAGTTCTTGTCTTCTACATAATGCTGTATTTTTCCCCTTATAATCTATTCCCCTATAATCCATTCAACTACTATCGCATTTGCTTTGTCTGCTTTCGTAAGGTGAAGTCCAGGATCTTTCCTTAATCCACTTAACAAATATTTGAGGACAATTGTGTTGTAGAGGTGTGAGCTGTGCTCACACCTCTACAACAAAGGTTTGCGACAAGGTTAGTTCCAGAGCTAAGGGGAATGTCCTACGAAGAAAGGTTAAGGGAAATCGGCCTGACAACACTGGAGGACAGGAGGGTTAGGGGAGACATGATAACGACATACAAAATACTGCGTGGAATAGACAAGGTGGACAGAGACAGGATGTTCCAGAGATGGGACACAGAAACAAGGGGTCACAATTGGAAGCTAAAGACTCAGATGAGTCAAAGGGATGTTAGGAAGTATTTCTTCAGCCATTGAGTTGTCAGGAACTGGAATAGTCTAGCACGTGATGTAGTGGAGGCAGGAACCATACATAGCTTTAAGACGAGGTATGATAAAGCTCATGGAGCAGGGAGAGAGAGGACCCAGTAGCGATCAGTGAAGAGGCGGAGCCAGGAGCTGAGTCCCGACTCCTGTAACCACAATTAGGCGAGTACAATTAGATGAGTACACTCACACAGGGAGGCAAAGACTAAGTTCACTAGAGAATGGAAAAAGTACAGAAGGCAAAGGACCCAGGAAAATAAGGAGATTAGTTGAAGAGCCAGAAACAAGTATGCACAGATAAGGAGGGAGGCTCAGCGACAGTACGAAAACAACATAGCATCGAAAGTCAAGTCTGACCCGAAACTGCTGTATAGACACATTAGGAGGAAGACAACAGTCAAAGACCAGGTGATCAGGCTGAGGAAGGAAGGTGGGGAACTCACAAGAAACGATCAAGAGGTATGTGAGGCGCTCAACACGAGATTTAAGGAAGTATTTACAGTGGAGACAGGAAGGACTCTGGGAAGACAGAACAGAGGGGGACACCAACAAGGAATATACCAACAAGTGTTGGATGACATACACACAACCGAGGAGGAGGTGAAGAAGCTGCTAAGTGACCTTGATACCTCAAAGGAGATGGGACCGGACATCTCCCCGTGGGTCCTTAGAGAGGGAGCAGAGACGCTGTGTGTGCCACTAACAACGATCTTCAACACATCCATTGAAACTGGGCAACTACTTGAGGTATGGAAGACGTCAAATGTAGTTCCCATTTTTAAGAAAGGAAACAGAAACGAGGCACTAAACTATAGACCAGTGTCACTGACGTGTATAGTATGCAAAGTCATGGAGAAGATTATCAGGAGGAGAGTGGTAGAGCACCTGGAACGGAACAAGATTATAAACGACAACCAACACGGATTCAGGGAAGGCAAATCCTGTGTCACAAACCTTCTGGAATTCTATGACAAAGTAACAGAAGTAAGACACGAGAGAGAGAGGGATGGGTTGATTGCATTTTCTTGGACTGCAAGAAGGCCTTCGACACAGTTCCTCACAAGAGATTAGTGCAGAAGCCAGAGGATCAAGCACGTATAACAGGAAGGGCACTGCAATGGATCAGAGAATACCTGACAGGGAGGCAACAACGAGTCATGGTACGTGATGAGGTATCACAGTGGGCGCCTGTGACGAGCGGGGTCCCAAAGGGGTCAGTCCTAGGACCAGTGCTATTCTTGGAATATGTGAATGACATGATGGAAGGGATAGACTCAGAAGTGTCCCTGTTCGCAGATGATGTGAAGTTAATTAGGAAAATTCAGTCTGACAGGCTGCAGGTCTGGTCCAGCAACTGGCTCCTGGAGTTCAGCCCCACCAAGTGCAAAATCATGAAGATAGGGGAAGGGCAAAGAAGTTCGCAGACAGAGTACAGTCTAGGGGGCCAAAGACAAAAGGAAAAGGATCTTGGAGTGTGTATAATACCGAGCACATCTCCTGAGGCGCACATCAACCAAATAACTGCTGTAGCATATTAGCGAACCTAAGAATAGCATTCCGAAATCTCAGTAAGGAGTCGTTCAGGACCCTGTACACTGTGTACGTTAGGCCCATATTGGAGTATACAGTTCCAGTTTGGAAGCCATATCTGGTCAAGCACGCCGGGAAACTAGAGAAAGTGAAAAAGTTTGCAACGAGACTAGTTCCGGAGCTAAGGGGGTATGTCCTACGAGGAAAGGTTAAGAAAACTCGACCTGACGACACTGGAGGACAGGAGGGACAGGGAGGACATGATAACGACATAAAGTACTGAGAGGAATCGACAAGGTGGACAGAAACAGGACGTTGCAGACATGAGACACAGCAACAAGGGGTCACACTTGGAAGTTGAAGACTCAGATGAGTCACAGGGATGTTAGGAAGTATTTCTTCAGTCATAGAGTTGTCAGGAAGTGGAATAGTCTGGAAAGTGAGGTAGTGGAGGCAGGTACCATACACAGCTTTAAGAAGAGGTATGACAAAGCTCATAGACCAGGGAGAGTGACTTAGTAGCGATCAGTGAAGAGGCGGGGCCAGGAGATGACTCAAACCCTGCAACCACAATTAGGCGAGTACACACACACACACACACACACACACACACACACATACAAACACACACACACACACACACACATACACACACACACACACACACACACACACACACACACACACACACACACACATACAAACACACACACACACACACACACATCACACACACACACACACACACACACACACATACAAACACACACACACACACACACACACACACACACACATACAAACACACACACACACACACACACAACAACACACACACACACACATACAAACACACACACACACACACACACACACACACACACAGTGTCCATTGCAATTGAGTTTGTTGGAAAGTTAAAAATTATTTAATTGTCTAAGTAAGAAGTGAGAATGTTTTGAGACCGGACAAACAGATAAGTTATCCTCTGTTTATCTCAACTATAATTGATCAGGAAGTAAAGTCTGTGATATTAATTCAATCTCCAAGTATTAAAGAAAAAAAATGGCCAGGATTGGGCCTATGAATTTTCCACTGCACAACCGTAGGTCTGTCTATAAAAAATTACTGTTGACGGAAGATGCCAGACTTGCTTGTGTGTTTTAAGGTATTGGTCTTTTCGGAAGGTATTATTATTATTATAATCATAGCTAAGCGCTAAATTTGGAAGGTATGAATTTCATTTGGATTGTATTTGTTCTAAGTGTGTATTCTAAGTTACCATTGTCAGTGGAGAAATTTGGATATTAGTTTCCATATGATGACTTGTGAATACGTCTTTCAATTTCCTCCCGAACTTTGAAGTTAATATTTTATTGCATTATCAACATGTACCGCAGCCTGCACTATTGCAACCGTGTGCACTGAGACACAGGGGATCCAAATTCTGCAATACGGGGTTATCTTTCTTGGATCGCGCAGCGACCAACAACATCAGTTCTTGGATCGCGCAGCGACCGACCCACATCAGTTCTTGGATCGCGCAGCGACCGACCCACATCAGTTCTTGGATCGCGCAGCGACCAACAACATCAGTTCTTGGATCGCGCAGCGACCGAACCACATCAGTTCTTGGATCGCGCGCGCTCGGCCCACATCAGTTCTTGGATCGCGCAGGCCAGCAACATCAGTTCTTGGATCGCGCAGCTCACCACATCAGTTCTTGGATCGGCGCAGCGACCGAACCACATCAGTTCATGGATCGCGCAGCGACCGAACCACATCAGTTCTTGGATCGCGCAGCGACCGACCCACATCAGTTCTTGGATCGCGCAGCGACCAACAACATCAGTTCTTGGATCGCGCAGCGACCGACCCACATCAGTTCTTGGATCGCGCAGCGACCGAACCACATCAGTTCTTGGATCGCGCAGCGACCAACCACATCAGTTCTTGGATCGCGCAGCGACCAACCACATCAGTTTCTTGGGTAATCACCCCCCAGAAATATTCTTCTATACCTGGAGTTTACCTGGAGAGAGTTCCAGGGGTCAACGCCCCTGCGCCCCGGTCTGTGACCAGGCCTCATGTTGGACCAGAGCCTGATCAACCAGGCTGTTACTGCTGGCCGCACGCAGTCTATGCCTACAATGTATGTACACACACATAGAAAGATATCATTAAGCTCAAAAACATGGAGCTAAAATATTTACCCCAAAAAGAATTTGTTGAAAACTTTTATTACGGATAAAGTTATTTGTGTTGAGCTTTGTCAGGCATCATAAAGCTTTACACTCACCGAAAACTTTGTCCCTATAAAAGCTTATTCTGCAACCTGTGTCTTTTTTGTAACTAATAAACGTAGCAATGGCTGGACAAAATTGTATATATTGTGTGTGTGTTTTTCCCTGTGTGTTAGTTACCATTTTGTCCTAGGCACATGTCAATTAGACACTAGGCCTGTTGTATGTATGTGTGTGTGTGTGTGTAAGGAACACTTCGAAATGTTTCTGCCCCACCGGGAATTGAACCCGGCCCCTCCGTGCGTGAAGCGAGAGCTTTTACCCACTGGGCCACCGGGGGCGTGTGTGTGTACTCACCTATTTGTACTCACCTATTTGTGGTTGCAGGGGTCGAGTCATAGCTCCTGGCCCCGCCTCTTCACTGATTGCTACTAGGTCCTCTCTCTCCCTGCTCCATGAGCTTTATCAAACCTAGTCTTAAAACTATGTATGGTTCCTGCCTCCACTATGTCGCTTTCCAAGCTATTCCACTTCCTGACAACTCTATGACTGAAGAAATACTTCCTAACATCCCTTTGACTCATAGGAGTCTTCAACTTCCAATTGTGACCCCTTGTTTCTGTGTCCCCTCTCTGGAACGTCTTGTCTCTGTCCACCTTATCTATTCCTCGCAGTATTTTATATGTCGTTATCATGTCTCCCTAACCCTCCTGTCCTCTAGTGTCGTCAGGCCGATTTCCCTTAACCTTTCTTCGTAGGACAATCCCTTAGCTCTGGGACTAGTCTTGTTGCAAACCTTTGCACTTTCTCTAATTTCTTGACGTGCTTGACCAGGTGTGGGTTCCAAACTGGTGCTGCATACTCCAGTATGGGCCTGACGTATATGGTATACAGAGTCTTGAATGATTCCTTGGTGAGGTATTGGAACGCTATTCTTAGGTTTGCCAGCCGCCCGTATGCTGCAGCAGTTATCTGATTGATGTGTGCCTCAGGAGATGTGCTCGGTATTATACTCACCCCAAGATCTTTTTCTTTGAGTGAGGTTTGCAGTCTTTGGCCACCTAGACTATACTCTGTCTGCGGTCTTCTTTGCCCTTCCCCGATATTCATGACTTTACATTTGGCAGGGTTAAATTCAAGGAGCCAGTTACTGGACCAGGCTTGCAGCCTGTCCAGGTCTCTTTGTATTCCTGCCTGATCCTCGACTGATTTGATTCTTCTCATTAACTTCACATAAGTGTGTGTGTGTCTGTGTGTTAGTTACCATTTTGTCCTAGGCACATGTCTATTAGACACTAGGCCTGTTGTATGTATGTGTGTGTGTGTGTAACGAAACACTTCGAAATGTTTCGGCCCCGCCGGGAATTGAACCCGGGCCCTCTGTGCGTGATGCAAGAGCGCTAGCCACCATGCCATCGGGGCGTGTGTGTGTGTGTGTGTGTGTGTATCATCTGCTCATCTGAACTTATTTAGTGGATCATCCTCGCAGAATTACGATGTTTTAGTCATTGATGATGGTATGAGGTATTGTATGTCATGAGTAACTATGTGTTGCTCCAGGTCGGTGCGAAACGTCGTGGTGAGGTCCTGTACCCTATGTGCGGGTTGTTACAGTCACGGCGTTCTGACTTTTTTGTTTTTTATCGTTTATAATATATTTTAAAAATGAATATGTAAGAAAATTTGACAAAAATTAGGATTTGTTATTGAAGCTTTGACATGATTATTACTTATTTTTGAATTATAAATTTAAACACCTGTTTCTAGCATTATTTCTGACCCCCACTCATAACAACCCCACTCGTCACTATGTGGCACATAACAACCCCACTCGTCACTATGTGGCACATAACAACCCCACTCGTCACTATGTGACTCATAACAACCCCACTCGTCACTATGTGGCACATAACAACCCCACTCGTCACTATGTGACTCATAACAACCCCACTCGTCACTATGTGACTCATAACAACCCCACTCGTCACTATGTGACTCATAACAACCCCACTCGTCACTATGTGGCACATAACAACCCCACTCGTCACTATGTGGCACATAACAACCCCACTCGTCACTATGTGGCACATAACAACCCCACTCGTCACTATGTGGCATATAACAACCCCACTCGTCACTATGTGACACAACACTCTGGTAACCCACCTGTCTCTTCCTGTCTATCCACAACTTTATTTTCCAGTATTCTATCCTCACCCAGTACTTCCCCTCCTCGTTCTATCCTCATCCAGTTCTTCCCCTCCCCGTTCTTGTTATTCCTCTTATGACTTCCAGTAATTTTCCAGATAAACCTGAGAATAAACGCCCTCAAAATGAGTTTAGAAAAACAATCTTAGCTGAACGTGTCCAGCTGGAATGTCTGCCTAGTATTGACCAGTGCATATACATGTACACAACCACGTACACACATGTATATATACGTACACATATGTACTAAACACTCATACTTACACACATGCATGATCACAAGCATATATATGCACACGTATACGTACCTACACATACACATGTATACATTACATATGTATATGCATACATATGTGGAAGTATACATTCGTAAACGCATGCATACACAAATGTTTGCATATGCATATGAATACACAATGCATGCATACAAACATACGTACGCAATACAAACGCAAAAGTGTACATAAGTATACGCATAAATAAGCACCGACAATCACATTCATACGTATGTATATGGACAAGCATGTATGTACACATATATACATATACACACAGAAATTGTACATCAACTGCAATCATGTCTGGAGTGGAATCACAGTCAGTGGCCTCCACTCCATTACAACAGATATTAGAGCCAGGAAAAAAGACCCCCTACCCATACCACCAATACCACCAATCCAACCTCATTCATCTTTGCTTACAGAGTCAAATGCTATGTTTGTGGCTTTCACAGAGACCCACATAAGAGATCACTTGGACAATGAAATATGGATCCCGGGCTACAACCTATACAGGTGTGACAGAGTGAACAGGCAAAAAAAGGGGGGGGCCTGTATATCACTGAGTCACTTATATGTTCAGAACTACTAAATGCCTCAAATGATGTAGTTGAAGTATTAGTAATAAAGGTCGAGAATCAAAACCTGGTCATCGTGGTTGTCTACAAGCCCCCGGATGCAACGTCCCAACAATTCCAGGAACAGCTTCTGAAAATTGACCACTGTCTGGAAAATCTTAAAGCTCCTGCCCCCAAGATCTTGCTACTGTAGGATTTCAACCTCAGGCACCTAAAATGGAGGAACATTGCAAACAATGTGGTAGCAGAGATAACACCAGGAGGCAGCTCAGATGAAAATTCACACATGCATGAACTTTTAAATCTCTGCACCAATTTCACCTTAAACCAGCAAATAGTAGAGCCCACAAGATTAGAGAATACGCTGGACTTCATCTTCAAAAACAATGATGATCTGATACGAAATGTCATCATATCAAAAACAATATACTCAGATCACAACATAATAGAGGTTCAGACATGCATGCGGGGAGCCCCAGATCAGTAAAATGTGATCAGCCGCGAGGGAGCTTTCTCCAAATTCAACTTCAATAACAAAAACATAAGGTTGGACCAAGTAAACCAAGTCCTAAATGATATAAACTGGGAAGATAGCCTAAGCATCACGGATCCCAACCTATGTCTAGAACAAATTAACTCTGTGGTACTTGAGGTTTGCTCAAGGAGAAGATCCAAACTAGAAAGAGAGAGGCGCTCCCTATACAGGCGAAGGCAAAGAATAACAGAGCGGCTACAAGAGGCCAATATCTCTGAAATACGTAGGGAGACACTAGTCAGAGAAATAGCAAACATCGAATTAAAACTAAAGGAATCTTACAGGAATCAAGAGACACGGGAAGAACTAAAAGCCATAAATGAAATTGAAAGAAACCCAAAGTATTTCTTTTCCTATGCAAAATCAAGTCGAGAACAACAACCAGTATTGGGCCCCTACTTAAACGGGATGGGTCCTACACAGATGACAGCAAGGAAATGAGTGAGTTACTAAAGTCCCAGTATGACTCAGTTTTTAGCGAGCCGCTAACCAGACTGAGAGTCGAAGACCTAAATGATTTTTTTATAAGAGTGCCACAGAACTTTGTAGACGCAAGCCTATCTGACATTACCCTGACGCCAAATGACTTCGAAAAGGTGATAAATAACATGCCCATGCACTCCGCCCCAGGCCCAGACTCATGGAACTCCATGTTCATCAAGAACTGCAAGAAGCCCCTATCACGTGCTTTTAACATCCTATGGAGAGGGAGCATGGACACTGGGGTCGTCCCACAGTTACTAAAAACAACAGACATAGCCCCACTCCACAAAGGCGGCAGTAAAGCAATAGCAAAGAACTACAGACCAATAGCGCTAACGTCCCATATCATAAAAGTCTTTGAAAGGGTTCTAAGAAGCAAGATCGCCACCCATCTTGATACCCATCAATTACACAACCCAGGGCAGCATGGGTTTAGAGCAGGTCGCTCCTGTCTGTCCCAACTACTGGACCACTACGACAAGGTTCTGGATGCTCTAGAAGATAAACAGAATGCAGATGTTATATACACAGATTTTGCAAAAGCCTTTGACAAGTGTGACCATGGTGTAATAGCACACAAAATGCGTGATAAAGGAATAACAGGAAAAGTTGGTAGATGGATCTATAATTTCCTAACACGTAGAACACAAAGAGTAGTAGTCAACAGAGTAAAGTCTGAGGCAGCTACTGTGAAAAGCTCTGTTCCACAAGGCACAGTACTTGCTCCCATCCTATTCCTCATCCTCATATCAGACATTGACAGGGATATAAGCCACAGTGCTGTGTCTTCCTTTGCAGATGACACCCGAATCTGTATGACAGTGTCCACCGTTGAAGACACTGCAAGACTCCAAGCAGACATAAACCAAATCTTTAAATGGGCTGCAGAAAACAATATGAAGTTCAATAATGAGAAATTTCAATTACTCAGATACGGAAAACGTGAAGAAATTAAAATATTATCGGAGTACAAAACTAATTCCAACCACACAATAGAGCGAAAAACTAATGTCAAAGACCTGGGAGTGATCATGTCAGAGGATCTCACCTTCAAGGACCATAACAAAGTAGCAATTGCATCTGCTCGAAAAATGACAGGATGGATAATGAGAACCTTCAAAACCAGGGATGCCAAGCCCATGTTGACACTTTACAGATCGCTTGTTCTATCTAGGCTGGAATATTGCTGCACAATAACTGCACCTTTCAAGGCGGGTGAAATTGCTGACCTTGAAAATGTGCAGAGAACCTTCACCGCACGCATAAGTGCGATAAACCATCTCAACTACTGGGAACGCTTGAAGTTCCTAAACCTGTACTCTCTAGAACGCAGGCGGGAGAGATACATTATTATATACACGTGGAAAATTCTCGAGGGATTAGTACCAAACTTGCACACGAGAGTCACTCCCTACGAAAGCAAAAGACTCGGCAGACGATGTAACATCCCTCCAATGAAGAGCAGGGGTGCCACTAGCACGATGAGAGACAACACAATAAGTGTCAGGGGCCCAAGACTGTTCAACTGCCTCCCAGCATACATCAGGGGGATTACCAACAAACCCCTGGCTGTCTTCAAGCAGGCACTGGACAGGCACCTCAAGTCGGTACCTGACCAGCCAGGCTGTGGTTCGTACGTTGGACTGCGTGCGGCCAGCAGTAACAGCCTGGTTGATCAGGCTCTGGTCCAACAGGAGGCCTGGTCACAGACCGGGCCGCGGGGGCGTTGACCCCTGGAATTCTCTCCAGGTAGACTCCAGGTAAGATATACAAACAATAGTGTCACAGATGTACATACACGCATACATGCACATATATACGCGCGGCTAGTGAAGAGGCGGGGCCAGGAGCTATGACTCGACCCCTGCAACCACAACTAGGTGAGTACACAGGTGCAAAAGTGCACATATAAATATGCATACGCACGCATTTAGATATTTTGCGGCCTTATAATTTTATAACCATCCTCAAGTACTTCTTTTGCGTGTATAGAGGTAGATGGGGCTGGGTTTCTGAAATACTGGGATATATTTCTCAGATAGCGTAGCGACCGAGATACTGTACAATTACCTTTTTTTTTTTGGGGGGTAAAGTGTCACTGAGAGGCTATTTTATTGTACTCACCATAATCATCTTGTGATAGCTCGGTAAAAAATACATAGATCAAAAATGGGTCTTTACTAGAGTCCAGCATAATTACATCACGAAAAAATAAATTACAGCAATTTATATTTTTTACAATTTCTTCATATAACTAATAAACACGATACAATAACATTTTAGTATCATATTATCATTAACAAACTGTCATTATTGGGTTGCAGTCTCTTCAGAGACAATGAATTCACCTATTCGACTCAATATGTTGATACAGAGGGCACTGCAGCCTGGAATAACTACGACCAACATGTTGATACAGAGAGCACTGCAGCCTGGTATAACTACGACCAACATGTTGATACAGAGAGCACTGCAGCCTGGTATAACTACGACCAACATGTTGATACAGAGAGCACTGCAGCCTGGTATAACTACGACCAACATGTTGATACAGAGAGCACTGCAGCCTGGAATAACTACGACCAACATGTTGATACAGAGAGCACTGCAGCCTGGTATAACTACGACCAACATGTTGATACAGAGGGCACTGCAGCCTGGTATAACTACGACCAACATGTTGATACAGAGAGCACTGCAGCCTGGTATAACTACGACCAACATGTTGATACAGAGAGCACTGCAGCCTGGTATAACTACGACCAACTGTTATGAGCATGTGCCTGTTAAAATTGATAAGGAGAAGCTGAGGTGGGTTAATACGCAACATGTTTTTATGTAATGAGCACAGTGAAAATATGGATGTCTTGTAGGTGAATAAGTTTAGGTTTTTGAATATTCTGACTATTTGTCTGAGTACAGAGAGCACTGCAGCCTGGTATAACTACGACCAACATGTTGATACAGAGAGCACTGCAGCCTGGTATAACTACGACCAACATGTTGATACAGTGAGCACTGCAGCCTGGTATAACTACGACCAACATGTTGATACAGAGGCACTGCAGCCTGGTATAACTACGACCAACATGTTGATACAGAGAGCACTGCAGCCTGGTATAACTACGACCAACATGTTGATACAGAGAGCACTGCAGCCTGGAATAACTACGACCAACATGTTGATACAGAGAGCACTGCAGCCTGGTATAACTACGACCAACATGTTGATACAGAGGGCACTGCAGCCTGGTATAACTACGACCAACATGTTGATACAGAGAGCACTGCAGCCTGGTATAACTACGACCAACATGTTGATACAGAGAGCACTGCAGCCTGGTATAACTACGACCAACACGTTAATACAGAGAGCACTGCAGCCTGGTATAACTACGACCAACACGTTAATACAGAGAGCACTGCAGCCTGGTATAACTACGACCAACACGTTGATACAGAGAGCACTGCAGCCTGGTATAACTACGACCAACACGTTGATACAGAGAGCACTGCAGCCTGGTATAACTACGACCAATACGTTGATACAGAGAGCACTGCAGCCTGGTATAACTACGACCAATACGTTGATACAGAGAGCACTGCAGCCTGGTATAACTACGACCAATACGTTGATACAGAGAGCACTGCAGCCTGGTATAGCTACGACCAACACGTTGATACAGGGAGCACTGCAGCCTGGTATAACTACGACCAATACGTTGATACAGAGAGCACTGCAGCCTGGTATAACTACGACCAATACGTTGATACAGAGAGCACTGCAGCCTGGTATAACTACGACCAATACGTTGATACAGAGAGCACTGCAGCCTGGTATAACTACGACCAATACGTTGATACAGAGAGCATTGCAGCCTGGTATAACTACGACCAATACGTTGATACAGAGAGCACTGCAGCCTGGTATAACTACGACCAATACGTTGATACAGAGAGCACTGCAGCCTGGTATAACTACGACCAACACGTTGATACAGAGAGCACTGCAGCCTGGTATAACTACGACCAACACGTTGATACAGAGAGCATTGCAGCCTGGTATAACTACGACCAATACGTTGATACAGAGAGCACTGCAGCCTGGTATAACTACGACCAATACGTTGATACAGAGAGCACTGCAGCCTGGTATAACTACGACCAACACGTTGATACAGAGAGCACTGCAGCCTGGTATAACTACGACCAATACGTTGATACAGAGAGCACTGCAGCCTGGTATAACTACGACCAATACGTTGATACAGAGAGCACTGCAGCCTGGTATAACTACGACCAACACGTTGATACAGAGAGCACTGCAGCCTGGTATAACTACGACCAACACGTTGATACAGAGAGCACTGCAGCCTGGTATAACTACGACCAATATGTTGATACAGAGAGCACTGCAGCCTGGTATAACTACGACCAATACGTTGATACAGAGAGCACTGCAGCCTGGTATAACTACGACCAATATGTTGATACAGAGAGCACTGCAGCCTGGTATAACTACGACCAGTACGTTGATACAGAGAGCACTGCAGCCTGGTATAACTACGACCAATACGTTGATACAGAGAGCACTGCAGCCTGGTATAACTACGACCAACACGTTGATACAGAGAGCACTGCAGCCTGGTATAACTACGACCAATATGTTGATACAGAGAGCACTGCAGCCTGGTATAACTACGACCAATACGTTGATACAGAGAGCACTGCAGCCTGGTATAACTACGACCAATATGTTGATACAGAGAGCATTGCAGCCTGGTATAACTACGACCAATACGTTGATATAGAGAGCACTGCAGCCTGGTATAACTACGACCAATATGTTGATACAGAGAGCACTGCAGCCTGGTATAACTACGACCAATACGTTGATACAGAGAGCACTGCAGCCTGGTATAACTACGACCAATACGTTGATACAGAGAGCACTGCAGCCTGGTATAACTACGACCAACACGTTGATACAGAGAGCACTGCAGCCTGGTATAACTACGACCAATACGTTGATACAGAGAGCACTGCAGCCTGGTATCACTACTACCAATATGTTGATACAGAGAGCACTGCAGCCTGGTATAGCTACGACCAACACGTTGATACAGAGAGCACTGCAGCCTGGTATAACTACGACCAATACGTTGATACAGAGAGCACTGCAGCCTGGTATAACTACGACCAATACGTTGATACAGAGAGCACTGCAGCCTGGTATAACTACGACCAATACGTTGATACAGAGAGCACTGCAGCCTGGTATAGCTACGACCAACACGTTGATACAGAGAGCACTGCAGCCTGGTATAACTACGACCAATATGTTGATACAGAGAGCACTGCAGCCTGGTATAACTACGACCAATACGTTGATACAGAGAGCACTGCAGCCTGGTATAACTACGACCAATATGTTGGTACAGAGAGCACTGCAGCCTGGTATAACTACGACCAATACGTTGATACAGAGAGCACTGCAGCCTGGTATAACTACGACCAATATGTTGATACAGAGAGCACTGCAGCCTGGTATAACTACGACCAATATGTTGATACAGAGAGCACTGCAGCCTGGTATAACTACGACCAATACGTTGATACAGAGAGCACTGCAGCCTGGTATAACTACGACCAATATGTTGGTACAGAGAGCACTGCAGCCTGGTATAACTACGACCAATACGTTGATACAGAGAGCACTGCAGCCTGGTATAACTACGACCAATACGTTGATACAGAGAGCACTGCAGCCTGGTATAACTACGACCAATACGTTGATACAGAGAGCACTGCAGCCTGGTATAACTACGACCAATACGTTGATACAGAGAGCACTGCAGCCTGGTATAGCTACGACCAACACGTTGATACAGAGAGCACTGCAGCCTGGTATAACTACGACCAATATGTTGATACAGAGAGCACTGCAGCCTGGTATAACTACGACCAATACGTTGATACAGAGAGCACTGCAGCCTGGTATAACTACGACCAATATGTTGGTACAGAGAGCACTGCAGCCTGGTATAACTACGACCAATACGTTGATACAGAGAGCACTGCAGCCTGGTATAACTACGACCAATATGTTGATACAGAGAGCACTGCAGCCTGGTATAACTACGACCAATACGTTGATACAGAGAGCACTGCAGCCTGGTATAACTACGACCAATACGTTGATACAGAGAGCACTGCAGCCTGGTATAGCTACGACCATCATATACTGTCTAGTCGCGGTGTTGGTTTATTCGTCAGGACACAACAGTGTCTCCTGATACTGGTCTTAATCAGGTGATGGCTCTCTCTGGCACACTACTAGGTGGTGATCCTTTCATAAATGCGGTGTAAAGCCGAGCTCCAGTAGGCGAGCGGTTTCTTAAGCAGTTACATGCCATCAACTGATAAAGGCCAGTGTTTGCTCACACTGCAACAACACGTCAATGAAATCCACTTATCACCATTCACCTCTATGACGCTCACACATGTCTGTTGGATGCTCAAACCCCTAAAACTCAAAGCCTTTTTTACCCTCTCCCTCGAACCGTCCTTGGGACGACCCTAATCCCTTACCTTCCACCCAAGGTTTATATGCCCTTTTCGTCGTCCTATCCCTCTCCATCCTTTCTACATGCCCAAACCACCTCAAGAATCCCTCCTTAGCTCTATGAATTATACACACCTGATGACACCACATCGTTTTTTTTTTGTAAGCTCCAAATTATCTGCATGATATCCACAGAAAACACTGATTGTTCTCAAGCATGGCAATCAACTGCCTCTGGCCTTCTCACTGCAGCGTTTGAAACCCATACCTAACACCCAGCGTTTGAAACCCATACCTAACACCCAGCGTTTGAAACCCATACCTAACACCCATATAATGCTGGCACTACTATACTCTGGTACATTCTTTTTGTTGTTGTTGCCGTCTTAGATAAACTTATTTCTTTCCACAGATGCCACGATACATTATCCACCTTCTTATCCCTCATCTATTGTATGGTTCACCTCGTCTTCCACAGACCCAGCTGCTGACATGTCTACTCCCAAATCTCTAAATATATCCACTTCATCCCTACGACCTCCCACTAATCTGACATTCAGTCTATTATTGCCTAAACGTTTTTGTTATCCTCATCACCTTGCTCTTTTCTATGTTTACTTTAATTTCCTTCTTTTACATAAATTCTCAAATTCGTTCACCAATCTTTGCAACGTGCCTTCACAATCCCCAAAAGAACTATCACTAGCAAAGAGCAACTGTGATAAGTCCCACTTTGTATCAGATCCAACATCCTTCAACCCAATATCCTTTACCAACATCCTTTACCAACATCCTTTACCAACATCCTTTACCAACATCCTTTACCAACATCCTTTACCAACATCCTTTACCAACAACCTTTACCAACAACCTTTACCAACAACCTTTACCAACATCCTTTACCAACAACCTTTACCAACATCCTTTACCAACATCCTTTACCAACATCCTTTACCAACATCCTTTACCAACATCCTTTACCAACATCCTTTACCAACATCCTTTACCAACATCCTTTACCAACAACCTTTACCAACAACCTTTACCAACATCCTTTACCAACAACCTTTACCAACAACCTTTACCAACAACCTTTACCAACATCCTTTACCAACAACCTTTACCAACAACCTTTACCAACATCCTTTACCAACATCCTTTACCAACAACCTTTACCAACATCCTTTACCAACATCCTTTACCAACAACCTTTACCAACATCCTTTACCAACAACCTTTACCAACATCCTTTACCAACATCCTTTACCAACATCCTTTACCAACATCCTTTACCAACAACCTTTACCAACAACCTTTACCAACATCCTTTACCAACAACCTTTACCAACAACCTTTACCAACAACCTTTACCAACATCCTTTACCAACATCCTTTACCAACAACCTTTACCAACAACCTTTACCAACATCCTAGCGTTTACTTCTTTCACAACCCTCATCTATAAATACGTTAAACAACTATGATGACATCATCCCTGTATAAGTCCTATTTTCACTGGGAAATAGTCCCCCACCCTTCTACAGACCCTAACCTGAGCCTAACTCGGCATAAAAACTCCGAACTACTTTTAGTAACCTACATCCTATTGCATATCTCTGCAACATCTGCCACATAGCTCCCATTTCCACTTTATCATATTCCTTTTCTAAATTCATAAATACAACAAACAGCTCTTTCCCCTTATTCAAGTACTGCTCATTTATATGTTTCAATATAAACATTTTGTGTACACATCCCCGCCCTTCCCAGATGCTCCTCTGTAATCTTACGTTCTCTCTTACCCTAACTCTTTCAATAACACTTATACCAGTTTATCTCCCTATAATTTTTACATTATCTCTCGTCTCCTTTTTCCTTATACAAGATAACGATGCATACTCTCTGCCAATCCGTTGTTTCCCTTCTAACACTGTATCCGAACCTGCTTTTAACACCTCTCTTCTTCCCATCTATTGCAGCAGCTTTACCCCCTTCCCTTCCTAAGACTCTTCACGCCTATACGACGTTATTCCTCCCTGCTCCGTGCATGACACCCCCCTTCCTCGTCATCACTAACATTCAACAACTCGTCAATTATCCTCCCCATCTTTCCCGTGCTTTATTGATTTCTCTGCAAAACAGCTTTTTATTCTCAGCAAAATTTGCTGATAAAGACTTGACAATTCTCTCACTGGCTCTCCTTTTGCATTAACTCACCATTCTTATTCTCTTACCCATTAACCTTTCGTCTATTAATACACAGTCTAGCAAACAGCTTTTATTGAGTCCTATATCATATCTCGTATACTTTTTCATCCTCTCTCAAAATAATTATTACCCATTATCAGACTTTTTACCATACACAAGTCAATTAAGAGTCCTTCATTTTTACCTCTGGCATTCCAAACTTACCTACTGCATCTACAACCATCTCATCCGCATCAGTATTACGGTATATCCTCAAAAACAGAACTCTCACTTGGCTCAAAACTTTCTAAACATTCACTGGGGAATCCCACCTACCAGCGACTATTCCCTCGTCTGCTACCCGTCCCTTTCCACCTGACATCAGTATATAAGCGCCAGCCTTCTTACCTGTGCTAAGAATGCAACGGACAAGTGTAGTAGTAGCAGCAGCAACACACACAGCAAGAGGCATTCTTGAGCCTCCTCAGCGTTCGGGCTTAATGCCCAAATCTGGGGTGTGGCTCCAAAAGGATCCTGTAATGCTTGCTGCCTTTGCACCTCCTGACATCGTCTGCTGCTATGCAGCTGCCACACCCTTCGAGCCCAGTGTGGGCGGAGTTTGTGGCAGCCCAAGTTGCCTAGCTTCTCCCTCCGAGCCCCGTGGGGGCGGGGAATGGGGCTAGGCCTGGGGACAGCTGGTCCCAAAAGACAAAGAGGTACTTGTACCTCCTCCCATGGCAGACATCGGTCTGAGAAACTCCCACGACAAGAAGCCAAGGCCGGGCCACCTCTTGGAAAAGTCCCGGGCCGGGCGTTATACCGGCCTGTACTCCAGAATCTTCACGACTCTGTGCTCTTCACACCAACTCCAAGGCTGTGGGACTGATTACCTCATCTTTTGTATATAGTTCTTCTGTCTTCCATGTCAATTTTGTCCTTAATTCTCGATGGCCAGGGAAACATCTTGCAATTTAAAATTCATCTTGCCATGTCTAAATATTCATCTTGCACATGTGTCTAAATATTCATCTTGTCCGTATTTTATACAATTTATTAATACCTACAACCACCAAACATATAAGAATTTCCCAGATAATAGCGTCGTTACTTGACCACCTCTGGACAAATACAACAGACCCTCTAAAACAGGGATTCTGAACCGGGGGTATCCATACCCCTTGGGGGAATGGGAAGTAAAACCCAAGCTATTGACATCTTTTGAAGTCATACTGGTACCTAAAAGGACTGGTGATGGTGATAATTTTGACAGTCTGATGAAGGGGGTATGGGGACATACTGGGCAATCCACTGGGGGTCTGTAATCGTAAAAAAGATTATGTAACCCTGCTCTACGAGAGCTAGCAAAATCACTGACCACTTCCCTACATTCCTAGTCACCAATATTTCAAAATAACCAATTGAAACTAGTAAAATATCATTCAAGCTCCACGAAGAGACTTCTATGAATAACTTTATCATTGTACTCAACACTGACAGGCAGAAAGAATTTATTAGTTACCAGATGTTTTCCTGGTAGACAATAACCGTAAGAACGGAAAAATAAATGATGGTGACCTGAAGGGGGACAGGAGCTCTAGTGGTGAAACAGGTGTAGACAAGGACACACAAAAACCAATGTTACAAACTAGCAAAAACATAAGGTGGGACCAAGTAAACCAAGTCCTAAATGATATAAACTGGGAAGATTGCCTTAGCATCACAGATCCTAACCTTTCTCTAGAACAAATTAACTCTGTGGCACTTGAGATTTGCTCAAGGCAAATTCCCTTAAGGAAAAGGAGATGTAAACTAGAAAGAGAGAGGCGCTCCCTATACAGGCGAAGGCAAAGAATAACGGAGCGGCTACAAGAGGCCAATATATCTGAAATACGTAGGGAGACACTGGTCAGAGAAATAGCAAACATCGAATTCAAACTAAAGGAATCTTACAGGAACCAAGAAACGAGGGAAGAACTAAAAGCCATAAATGAAATTGAAAGAAACCCAAAGTATTTATTTTCTTATGCCAAATCAAAGTCGAGAACAACATCCAGTATTGGGCCCCTACTTAAACGAGATGAGTCCTACACAGATGACAGCAAGGAAATGAGTGAGTTACTAAAGTCCCAGTATGACTCAGTTTTTAGCTAGCCGCTAACCAGACTGAAAGTCGAAGACCTAAATGAATTTTTTATGAGAGTGCCACAGAACTTGGCAGACGCAAGCCTATCTGACATTACCCTGACGCCAAATGACTTCGAAAAAGCGATAAATGACATGCCCATGCACTCCGCTCCAGGCCCTGACTCATGGAACTCCATGTTCATCAAGAACTGCAAGAAGCCCCTATCACGGGCTTTTAACATCCTATGGAGAGGGAGCATGGACACTGGGGTCGTCCCGCAGTTACTAAAAACAACAGACAGCCCCACTCAACAAAGGGGCAGTAAAGCAATAGCAAAGAACTACAGACCAATAGCGCTAACGTCCCATATCATAATAATAATAATAATAATAATAATAATAATAATAATAATAATAATAATAATTTTTATTTGGTTATTGAGATTACATGAGGTGTACATGCCAAAAGCCCCTAGTATGCAGGGCATTTTGGGCAGACTTAAAATTAACTTAAAACTAGATTGTAAGAATTATTGTAGATAGTATACAATGAGTAAAGGTGAGTATTTAAGCTATGAAATTTGAACATAGTTTTGTACTTTTGTCTTCATTATAAAATTAATTAAATCAGATTAAACAAATTAAAGCAATAGTAATAATAAAATAATAAAAAGTTATGGTTGATAATTTATAAAATAAGTAAAGTTGCTTATCTAAGTTTTAAAGTTTGAATATAAGTTGAACATATCAATTAATTGTAGCAATTTATTGCAGCAATGCAACTAATTGAGTGAGATAACAATTTAAAACAATTTAAAACAATTAATTGCATTGCAGTTAGTTTACGTGGTCATTATAATATAAGTGTTGGGAATAATTAGCTAAGTAAGTATTATTCATAACAGGTTTTACATTCATTCGTCCAATCGTTCATTCATATAATATATTGACTTTAAAGTCAGGTTTTACGTTAAGTGATTATTCTACTTTGCTGGGAATGGTTGAGCTATGGAGCAATTATCTTTGGGTGAGAAGGTGGTTTTTTAGCATCGCTTGAATTGGGGTACAGGTAGGGTTTCTTTTGGCAATGACAGGTAATGAATTCCAAATTTTCGTGCCTTTTATGTGCATTGAGTTTTTACATAGTGTTAGGTGGACACGGGACATCGAGGAGTGATCTGTGTCTAGTGTTATGGTCATGTGTCCTGTTGCAAAATTAGTAAGGAGAAGTTTGAGTGGTGGGTTAATATCTGCATAGAGTGTTCTATGTATGTAATAGGCACAGTAAAAGTATGGATGTCTTGTATGGTGAGTAAGTTTAGGTTTTTGAACATAGGTGGAGTATGTTGCCTGGAAGTGAGAATTTGTTATCATTCTAACTGCTGCCTTTTGTTGTGTTATTAGTTGTCTGAGATGAGTTATTGATGTAGAGCCCCATGCGCAGATTCCATAGGTGAGGTAGGGGTAAATGAGTGAGTGATATAGGTAAGGAGAGCTGATTGTGAACATAAGTAGTACCGTATCTTGGATAGTATTCCCACGGTCTTTGAGACTTTCTTGGAGATTTGTTGTATATGTGTCTGAAATTTGAGGCCACTCGTCAAGATGGATTCCTAAGAATTTTCCTCTGCAAATATTTTATGATAGGTAAAAATCCTAAGTTTCTCCACATTTGGTTTGTTGTTAAAAACACGCTGTGCTTATGGTTTCATCTCAAACTTGATAATAATATATCTATCATTTTCAGGTGGAAGCTTGAGTTTTCATACTCACTTCATCCCCCATGGATATATCTTGCAATCATGTTTTCTCTGTGGGAATGCTAGTTAAACAAAAAGTTTTCGGCTTCAAGAGAATATAAGATATTGCAATGGCACAGGTCACTTCCAAAAGATATGGTTGAGATATTTGAGATGCATTTCAGAAATACGTTAACATACAGTGGAAGCAAATATAACATCTTGTAACCTCACATTGCAATAATAGTTGAACAAAAGAGCTTGCTCCATTTGAAGTAAGGTTATATTGGAGTCTTGCAAGTTATTAAAACGTGACTTAAATAATTATAAGATGTCCTTCTGGAATATCCAATAAGAAGAGGCTTTTAAATGTAACAGATCCGTTATTTCACCAAACATCTAAAAGTTTAAAGGCAGCTCTGGCTTCAGAAAGATTCCCACGGGAGTTTCTTTTTTTTCATGGCGGCAACGCTTGCAGTATTTTTGGAATATGCAGCACCACGGCGGTCACTTGTATCTTCATTGAATATCTGAATCCAAATGATAGAAAATGATGTCAAAAAGATGTGTAGGAACACATTGAATTCTTAAAAAAGAATGAATTTTCAAAACATTTCAGAGAGGTAAATAAATTTCAAGATATCGCTCATGGCTGGGAATGCTCATCGCTGATTCTCCCTACAAAACATGCAAAGTGACCCTCATTGGTTCAATATTGGCCCGATGGTGGTGAACATCCTTCACTTGATGTCCAGACAGGCATAAAACCAACGTAATACACCAAAGAGAAGGAAATCAGATGCTTTTTTGTATGGCAAGTGGCGCACAAGCATTTAAATTTCCATTTACTTTTTTAAATGTTGATTACACAGAGCACTTTTAGTCTCCTCCATTACTTGATGCTGCAATGGAAGGAGCACACAGGCCTCGGATAGAAAATCAACAGAAGATGGGAATGTTTTGAGTAACAGAGCACGTTAGGTCTCATAACATTTTATAGCAGCTTCTTAACAATTATACAAAGTAGATAAGAAATCACCATGGTTTGTTTGTTGCTTCTAATAACAGGTAAAACAGATAAAAATGTCATTCATTTACACACGAGTCTGACTGTTCTGTTCAAAGATTTTTTGTTCCTAAATCCAAGATAGGCTTCCTCATGGCTTTTATATCACTCCTTTACACTGCAACTTATCTCTAACATAAGTTTTTTTGATCCCCATTTCACAAGATCTGTTAGTTTGATTTGAGTGGAAGCTTTTGAAACACTTTTCTGATGCTTCTGTCCTTTTTAACATCACACGTCTTCATAGAGGTTCATATTTAACATGAGATCCTGATAACAGGTTATTCGTGGATCATGCTGGGACTTTGAAGTTCGTGATTTTACCCAGGTTTTTTAAATACAGCGCTTTTTGCTTATATATAGTGGAATAATGTATTCAAATTTTTTCAAGATAACATTAATGCATAATCAGCACTTTAATGCAAATTGTTCATTTCCTGAAAGCTGTGCTAATTAATGTGGTGTTTGTTTTCATATTGTTATAAATTGAGTTTTGTTGCTAATCTCATTCAGGTTTTGAAATATAACACTTTTTAAGAAGGAAAATCCTTGTGTGGTAATTTTCTTCCGACTATCAGCAGACACAGAAATGGCTGGGTATTTTTTTGCCCATAAAGTGGAACCACCAAACAAAAGATTAGAAAACTAGATTTAATGAAGACACAAAGGAAAATAATAATCCAGTATATGGAAGTTCCAATATAGTAGGTAACAACAGAGATCTCTTCAAGGCTTTTCTTTAGTTATTATCAAGAGTGCAAGCAAACTGTGCTCATGCTTTTCTTAAACAATCATCATGTTTGGGTATCCCCTGATCTGTAACATCTATGGTATTGGTTTTCCCGCCCAAGAGATATTACAGAAAGCACACTTTGGAACAGGTTGCGCATCAGTGTAATTGAAAAATCATTTTCATTTGAAAAAACACGCGCTTGACTCGTGGTGGAAATTCCACAGATGTCTTAACACCGTCAGATGCGTTGGTGGTGAGATACTGCAGATCTACAAGACTGTCATTTCCGACTTGATAACCATCAATGTGCTCAAATCATAACATGGTTGGAATTGGGTGACATAAGTCTTCATGCCTCTGTCTTTTTTTTGTAAACACCATTCATAGATCAATATATACACACTTGGAGTTCTTGAAAATATCAAAACAGAATGCAGATGTTACATACACAGACTTTGCAAAAGCCTTTGACAAGTGTGACCATGGTGTAATAGCACACAAAATGCGTGATAAAGGAATAACAGGAAAAGTTGGTAGTCAACAGAGTAAAGTCTGAGGCGGCTACAGTAAAAAGCTTTGTTCCACAAGGCACAGTACTCGCTCCTATCCTGTTCTTCATCCTCATATCGGACATAGACAGGGATATAAGCCACAGCACCGTGTCTTCCTTTGCAGATGACACCCGAATCTGCATGACAGTGTCCACCGTTGAAGACACTGCAAGACTCCAAGCAGACATCAACCAAATCTTTAAATGGGCTGCAGAAAACAATATGAAGTTCAATGATGAGAAATTTCAATTACTCCGATATGGAAAACGTGAGGAAATTAAAATCTCATCGGAGTACAAAACAAATTCCAACCACACAGTAGAGGGAAAAACTAATGTCAAAGACCTGGGAGTGATCATGTAAGAGGACCTCACCTTCAAGGACCATAACACCGTAGCAATCGCATCTGCTAGAAAAATGACAGGATGGATAATGAGAACCTTCAAAACCAGGGATGCCAAGCCCATGATGACACTTTTCAGGTCGCTTGTTCTATCTAGGCTGGAATATTGCTGCACACTAACTGCACCTTTCAAGGCAGGTGAAATTGCTGACCTAGAAAATGTGCAGAGAACCTTCACCGCACGCATAACTGCGATAAACCACCTCAATTACTGGGAACGCTTGAAGTTCCTAAACCTGTACTCCCTAGAACGCAGGCGGGAGAGATACATTATTATATACACATGGAAAATTCTCGAGGGATTAGTACCAAACTTGCACACGAGTGTCACTCCCTACGAAATCAAAAGACTCGGCAGACGATGTAACATCCCCCCAATGAAAAGCAGGGGTGCCACTAGCACGTTAAGAGACAACACAATAAGTGTCAGGGGCCCAAGACTGTTCAACTGCCTCCCAGCATACATCAGGGGGATTACCAACAAACCCCTGGCTGTATTCAAGCAGGCACTGGACAGGCACCTAAAATCGGTACCTGACCAGCCAGGCTGTGGTTCGTACGTTGGACTGCGTGCAGCCAGCAGTAACAGCCTGGTTGATCAGGCTCTGATCCAACATGAGGCCTGGTCACAGACCGGGCCGCAGGGGCGTTGTCCCCTGGAACTCTCTCCAGGTAAGATACTAATACATTTCCTACAATCTACAGCCTCTGCAATAGGGTGCCCGTGGCTAGGTTGGTAGAGTCCTCAACTCACACACGGGAATCGATTCCCGATACGTTGGGCATGTGTCCTTACACCTGCTGCTCCTGTTCACCTAGCAGTAAATAGGTACCTGGGTGTTTGCCGACTGTTGTGGGTCGCATCCTGGGAGAAAATATTAACATACTATGCCTGAAATGCTCTGCATAACCAGTTGCTTTCTATAAAGTGTGATAATAATAATACCAACTAGGTCTGAATGATGTACTATAGAAATTATTATTACAGGCATTGACCTTTAAAAACTTAACAGGTCAAAAACCAAGAGACTAAGAAGTCCTTGGGTAGCTGACGGCATCCTCGGATTCATAGACCAAAAACATAACTATGAAAAACAATACAAATTGGGATTCATACCCAACGAACAAGTTAAGAGTCACACTAAAACATTCTTGTCATTGATAAGGAAATCTAAAAAGCCTGGTCAGCAAAAGTCCATATTAGTGATAACCTCACCTAGAACTACCCTAGCTCTCTCTACCTATGCCCAACTAACTCAACAAAGGCTCTCTCTACCTATGCCCAACTAACTCAACAAAGGCTCTCTCTACCTATACCCAACTAACTCAACAAAAGCTCTCTCTACCTATACCTAACTAACTCAACAAAGGCTCTCTCTACCTATACCCAACTAACTCAACAAAGGCTCTCTCTACCTATGTCCAACTAACTCAACAAAGGCTCTCTCTACCTATACCCAACTAACTCAACAAAGGCTCTCTCTACCTATACCCAACTAACTCAACAAAGGCTCTCTACCTATACCCAACTAACTCAACAAAGGCCTCTCTACCTATGCCCAACTAACTCAACAAAGGCTCTCTCTACCTATGCCCAACTAACTCAACAAAGGCTCTCTCTACCTATGCCCAACTAACTCAACAAAGGCTCTCTCTACCTATGCCCAACTAACTCAACAAAGGCTCTCTCTACCTATGCCCAACTAACTCAACAAAGGCTCTCTCTACCTATGCCCAACTAACTCAACAAAGGCTCTCTCTACCTATGCCCAACTAACTCAACAAAGGCTCTCTCTACCTATGCCCAACTAACTCAACAAAGGCTCTCTCTACCTATGCCCAACTAACTCAACAAAGGCTCTCTCTACCTATGCCCAACTAACTCAACAAAGGCTCTCTCTACCTATGCCCAACTAACTCAACAAAAGTTATTTCAGTAGTAAACTCGTTAAAAACCAAAGCAGTGAACAACGAATATTCCGCCACTAAAAGAAAACAAACTGCTAATATAGTATCACCTCTTTTGCACCTATGTCCATTAAGTCACTCAAAACCAAAACCTAACATAACGTTCTTAAGGTGGCAAGTGTTACCCTAGTATCCAAAGGTGGTGGTCAAACAGAAGTAATATATAGACGAATCTATTCTTTCACATCTAAATATCATATCCAAAACCACTGCTTTTTTTTTTATGGGCGAGTAAGAGTAGTAACGAAGCTATAATTATAATGCTGGGATCACTCTAAACGTCCATAGAAAATAATGAATATTCGATGGGCCTCTTTATCGACCTAACAACAATTTTGGTACACTAGACCACAACATTTTGGTACTCAAGTTACAACATTATGGAGTCAGGGAGGCCATGGTCTTGCATACATTAAGTCTTACCTTCAAGGCTGGCGGCAACATGTGACCATTAATATTTAGAATGCCTTACCATTCAACGTAAGAGTGCCACAGAGTGCCACAAAGCAGTGTCCTAGGCCCTCTACTTGGCTTCTTATATATCGATGACATTTCTCATGCCTAGCAGAAACTTAAACCTATTTAGTTTTCAGACGACACAATTTTAATACAGATTCTCTTGCCCTCAACAATATAGTTAATGTTGGGCTCGACAATATATCCACCTGGATGACAACAAACACACACTCAATAATAACAAAACCCACAAATATTTGCGAACAAACCTGAAAACATTTTATTTGAGCATACTGAAAAAAATACATGCATCGAAAGACAAGCAGAGAGTAAACTAATCAGGATAAACAATGACAACAAATTAAACTTCAACTCATACATTCAACTCATCTCTTAAGAAAATATCTACTGTAAAACAGTGGGTATTCTTTCAACAGTAGGCTACTCTGATTACTTAAGAATATTATTTTGACATGATACATGATTGTACACAGTAATATAATAGTTGGGTGTACATGATACATGATTGTACACAGTAATATAATAGTTGGGTGTACATGATACATGATTGTACACAGTAATATAATAGTTGGGTGTACATGATACATGATTGTACACAGTAATATAATAGTTGAGTGTACATAATACATGGTTGTACACAGTAATATAATAGTTAGGTGTACATGATATATGGTTGTACACAGTAATATAATAGTTGAGTGTACATGATACATGGTTGTACACAGTAATATAATAGTTGGGTGTACATGATACATGGTTGTACACAGTAATATAATAGTTGGGTGTACATGATACATGGTTGTACACAGTAATATAATAGTTGGGTGTACATAATACATGGTTGTACACAGTAATATAATAGTTGAGTGTACATGATACATGGTTGTACACAGTAATATAATAGTTGGGTGTACATGATACATGGTTGTACACAGTAATATAATAGTTGGGTGTACATGATACATGGTTGTACACAGTAATATAATAGTTGTACATGATACATGGTTGTACACAGTAATATAATAGTTGGGTGTACATGATACATGATTGTACACAGTAATATAATAGTTGGGTGTACATGATACATGGTTGTACACAGTAATATAATAGTTGTACATGATACATGATTGTACACAGTAATATAATAGTTGGGTGTACATGATACATGATTGTACACAGTAATATAATAGTTGTACATGATACATGGTTGTACACAGTAATATAATAGTTGTACATGATACATGGTTGTACACAGTAATACAATAGTTGGGTGTACATGATACATGATTGTACACAGTAATATAATAGTTGTACATGATACATGATTGTACACAGTAATATAATAGTTGGGTGTACATGATACATGGTTGTACACAGTAATATAATAGTTGTACATGATACATGGTTGTACACAGTAATATAATAGTTGGGTGTACATGATACATGATTGTACACAGTAATATAATAGTTGTACATGATACATGGTTGTACACAGTAATATAATAGTTGTACATGATACATGATTGTACACAGTAATATAATAGTTGGGTGTACATGATACATGATTGTACACAGTAATATAATAGTTGTACATGATACATGGTTGTACACAGTAATATAATAGTTGTACATGATACATGGTTGTACACAGTAATATAATAGTTGGGTGTACATGATACATGGTTGTACACAGTAATATAATAGTTGTACATGATACATGGTTGTACACAGTAATACAATAGTTGGGACATGATACATGATATTCCAGTAATATGTATTGATGATACATGTTGCACAGTAATACAATAGTTGGGTGTACATGATACATGATTGTACACAGTAATATAATAGTTAGGTGTACATGATACATGATTGTACACAGTAATATAATAGTTAGGTGTACATGATACATGATTGTACACAGTAATATAATAGTTGGGTGTACATGATACATGGTTGTACACAGTAATATAATAGTTAGGTGTACATGATACATGGTTGTACACAGTAATACAATAGTTGTACATGATACATGGTTGTACACAGTAATATAATAGTTGGGTGTACATGATACATGGTTGTACACAGTAATATAATAGTTGGGTTAGTTACCATTTTGTCCTAGGCACATGTCAATTAGACACTAGGCCTTTGTATGATGGTGTGTATTGTGTGTAAGGAAACTTACTGAAATGTTTTGCCCCACGAATTGAACCTGGCCTCCGTGCTGAAGCAAGAGCTTTACCACTGGCAATGGGGCGTACATGATACATGGTTGTACACAGTAATATAATAGTTGTACATGATACATGGTTGTACACAGTAATACAATAGTTGGGTGTACATGATACATAGTTGTACACAGTAATATAATAGTTGTACATGATACATGGTTGTACACAGTAATATAATAGTTGTACATGATACATGGTTGTACACAGTAATATAATAGTTGTACATGATACATGGTTGTACACAGTAATACAATAGTTGGGTGTACATGATACATAGTTGTACACAGTAATATAATAGTTGTACATGATACATGGTTGTACACAGTAATATAATAGTTGTACATGATACATGGTTGTACACAGTAATATAATAGTTGTACATGATACATGGTTGTACACAGTAATATAATAGTTGTACATGATACATGATTGTACACAGTAATATAATAGTTAGGTGTACATGATACATGGTTGTACACAGTAATATAATAGTTGGGTGTACATGATACATGGTTGTACACAGTAATATAATAGTTGGGTGTACATGATACATGGTTGTACACAGTAATACAATAGTTGGGTGTACATGATACATGGTTGTACACAGTAATATAATAGTTGGGTGTACATGATACATGGTTGTACACAGTAATATAGTAGTTGAGTGTACATGCCAAAAGCCTCTTAGTAAGCAGAGCATTTCTGGCAAACTTGAAAATTAACTTAATATTAGGAAGGCAATAATAGTTTACATGATCATTAGATACGCTACAGTGAGTACAAGAGAATTAAATATTCTATTAGGTAATGCTACATGGCATTAATAAGTCTATTAAGATAAGATAAGATTTCTTCGGAGTTTTAACCCCGGAGGGTTAGCCACCCAGGATAACCCAAGAAAGTCAGTGCGTCATCGAGGACTGTCTGTCTTATTTCCATTGGGGTCCTTAATCTTGTCCCCCAGGATGCGACCCACATCAGTCGACTAACAACCCAGGTACCTATTTGCTGCTAGGTGAAGATGACAACAGGTGTAAGGAATCACGTCGAAATGTTTCCACCCCGCCGGGAATCGAACCCGGGCCCTACGTGTGTGAAGCGAGAACTTTAGCCACCAGGCCACCGGGGCCTGAATTAATAAGTATATTGAATTAGTATATAATGACTACAGTATTACAATAGAACAATTTAAAACAATTTACAATATGATGTATTACAATTTAGTACTGCTTAAAACAATGAAATTTAGACATCCTAATTTTGAAGTAGTGGGTAAGTGGTTGAGCACTCAGTAACTGGTAGGTATTAGGTACGGTTTGTCTGGTTGATTTTGGGTGATGAGGTGATTTCTGAGTAGGGCCTTACTGTCTGCTCGTCAGCCCTTTACCTCACATATGGTGAGTCAAGGGCAGATTTTTATTGGGTAACCTCTTGTTACATCACAAAACTCTGCTGTTAGCATGATCATTCAATCAGGTTGTTGATTCGCCGGTACTCTCCCGGCCCGGGTCTTTTTCCAGATGGTGACCCGGCCTTGGCTTCCTGTCTTGGGAGTGTCTGAGGCCTATGTCTCCCATGGGAGGAGGTACAAGTACCTCCTCATCGTCTGGGACTAACTGTCCTTAGGTCTAGCCATTCCCCGCCCTCACGGGGCTCGTAGGGAGAAGGTAGGCCTCTCTGGTCTGCTACCTGCCCCGCCCCAGGGGGGCTCGTGGGAATGGCAGTCTTGTGAGCTGCAGGTGATATCAAGCTCTGGCTCTGGCACCTACCCTGCCCTAGAAGGGCTACTCAATCAGGTGATAAACAACACTCACCTGCCCACTGAAAAGTTAAGATCTGCTTAGCTTACAAAATATTCACTACTGTGCATACTTTATTCACATAACTCTCAACTATAACACTGACCCCGTGTTCAGACCCCGTGTTCAGACCCAGTGTTCAGACCCCGTGTTCAGACCCCGTGTTCAGACCCAGTGTTCAGACCCCGTGTTCAGACCCCGTGTTCAGACCCCGTGTTCAGACTCTTCTACGACAACTGGATACACAGACGCAACACAAGGAACAAGTATATCTGACATCATATCTGTTCAATTAATGTATTTCAAAAATAAAAATAAAATAAAGGCCCCCAAAATATGGAACTCACCACCTGAGGAAGTATTATGATTATTATAATTATAGGGAATCGCTAAACCCGTAAGGATTATACTGCGCCTGTAGAAGGGGATGGAAGGTATTCAGGCTTAATTCAGGGAACTGGAGAACATATCCAGTTTCCTAGATCAAGAGCCCCTCACCAGCGTCAAGGAACCCCCCTTGAGGGTCCTCAGGAAGTAAACACTCCCGTACCTGCCAACTGCTTTAAAACTCTTGTAAAAAAATACCTCCTAAACCTCGTGTGATTTATTACTTAAAAGATTGTAAATAATTAACTTCAAAATTACCTAGTGTAACCTATTGTAATTTATTGTGTCCCAGTGTAACCTATTCTATATCCATGCTCAGGTGCTTTTGTCACGACCTAATTTGACCACCCAATAATTTTAAAAAACACTGACTGCTGGTTTTGTCCACTGTTTCTGCAGATTTAAATTTCCCAGTATTAACATCCAGGCAGTCTAAATTTTACCTATGTATTGTTTCTTTTTTATCTTGTCTTTTCTTATTGATGAGTCACTGTCATAGCATGACCAAAATGCTGTATAAAAAAAACATACCACAGGTGAGGTTCGAACCCGCGGTCAGAGTTTCAAAACTCCAGACCGTCGCGACAGTCTGGAGTTTTGAGACTCTGACCGCGGGTTCGAACCCCACCCGTGGTATGGTTTGTTTGCAATCATGTCATTACGATTTCGAGAGTCATGTTGATCTGTATAATTAGGAACTTTACAAATATCTTGAACCTTTTGTTCCTACTTGTTTTTGTAACTATATATATATATATATATATATATATATATATATATATATATATATATATATAATATATAAAATATATATATATATATATATATATTATATATATATATATATATATATATATATATATATAATATATATATATATATAATATATATATATATATATATATATATATATATAATTCATGTTTACATTTTGACTAAGACCCGCGTCATGTAGTATTTGTGCAGTTTCTTCACGAATCTTACTTAACACACTCAAACCCAAAAGACTATTTAAGTGTAAAGTGATATAATAACACGAAAAAAAAGGCATGAAACTTTGTGGCAAAAGGTGCAAAACGAATGCGAGTAAAGCTGTTTGAAGTGTTATAGAAGACTTGAACAAGTCTCTCATATAACGTTGCAAATGTTAAAGCAATTCAGATTATTAAATAACCAACTAGGAACGCACTTTACTATATAATAATAATAATAATAATAATAATAATAATAATAATAATAATAATAATAATAATAATAATAATTTTATTTACTACAAGTACATGTACAAGGTATACAGTCCTAGCTGACATCAATGACATACTACTATATAGAAAACCACTTGTTATGCTGAACATTTCCCGCAAATTAGGTCGGTTTTGTCCCAGGATGCGACCCACACCAGTCCACTAACACCCAGGTACCCATTTTAAACTGATGGGTGAACATGGACAGCAGGTGTCTTATGGAAGCACGTCCCTAATGTTTTCCAGCCGTACCGGAGGAGATTCGATCTCCGCACCTCAGAGTGTGAGCTGAGTGCGCTACCGATCGAGCTACGGGACACCGAATAGCAATTAACTAGATACAGGAAACCAGACAACAGTTCTGGGACTTAAGGAAGATTAGTTAAGCACAGACCATCCAGGGGAAGTTTCTTTGATGGTAGCATAAGTTGTAATAGTAGAAATGTTAATAGCATTATGTTCTGTATTCATTCTACCACTTTAACTACAGTAAGTCCACGAACATTTGTTTTTAATATAGCATATCTAGACTTCCCCATTGCCCTTCCTCATGCCGACAGTGCAGTCACGAAATGAAGGAGCGAGAGAGCCTTGCTATACTCTCCTTCCTTAAACTACGTAACTTAAAGCAGACTGTACAATTGTTAGTTGTTCTCTACAGACAGCCTGGGTGTGGACTGTAAGGTGTTCTCTACAGACAGCCTGGGTGTAGACTGTAAGGTGTTCTCTACAGACAGCCTGGGTGTAGACTGTAAGGTGTTCTCTACAGACAGCCTGGGTGTGGACTGTAAGGTGTTCTCTACAGACAGCCTGGGTGTGGACTGTAAGGTGTTCTCTACAGACAGCCTGGGTGTAGACTGTAAGGTGTTCTCTACAGACAGCCTGGGTGTGGACTGTAAGGTGTTCTCTACAGACAGCCTGGGTGTAGACTGTAAGGTGTTCTCTACAGACAGCCTGGGTGTAGACTGTAAGGTGTTCTGCTATCTGCCTTCTACATGTACTTCCCCCCACCTTCTCCTCACCCATCCCCGGCCCCTCCACACCACCTGCTCCTCTCCACCACCTGCCCCTTTCCCACCGCCTGTCCCTCCCCGCCACTTGCAATTCCCCACCACTTGCTCCTCTTCACCAACTGCTCGTCCATGCCACCTGCCTCTCCGCGCACCACCTGCACCTCCCCACCACCTGCACCTCCCCACCACCTGCTCCTTGCCCTCCGTACGTTGTGTACACGGTGCCGGCCTTTAATATGAGAATGTCTAAATAAGACAAGGGGAAAGAATAGCACTGGGAGGATATTGACTGAGGAGAAGGTGAGTGGGCGGAGAGGGCGATTAAAGGTGAGGTGGGTGATGAGAGGGAGAGGGAGTGTGTGAGGGAGAAGGGTATGTGAGCAAGTGGTGAGGGAGATTAAAGGTGAGGTAGGTAATGGGAGTATGCGGAGAAGTAAGGGAAGAGAAATGTGAGAGTGTGGGGGAGAGTGTGTGGAGGAGAGTGTGGGGAGTGTGTGGAGGAGAGTGTGTGGGAGAATGTGTCGAGGAGAGTGTGGGGGAGTGTGTGGATAAGTGTGGGGAGAGTGTGTGGAGGAGAGTGTGGGGAAGAGTGTGTGGAGGAGAGTGTAGGGGTGTGTGTGCAGAGTAGAGTGTGGGGGAGTGTGTGTGGAGGAGAGTGTGGGGGAGTGTGTGGAGGAGTGTGGGGGAGAGTGTGTGGATGAGTATGGGGGAGAGTGTATTTAGGAGAGCGTGGGGGAGAATGTGTGGGAGTGTGTGGTGGAGAGTGTGGGGGAGAGCGTGGGGGAGAGTGTGTGGATTAGAGTGTGGGGGAGAGATTTTTAAACAAACTTAAATACATGATGAGTGTGCTGCTACACTATTCTATATTATAGTTATACAGTGGAAACAAAAGCTAGCTGTGTTTGCTTGTCATATTGCATCACACGGGACGGGGCTCATATATAAGGTGTTGAAATGTGTCAGCCTGAGCTGGAGGCTTCAGTAGGCCAATGAGGATATTGTCAGGTATTTCCGTAAGGCTTCATCAACTACGGCTCCTTCACAGATGTCGTTGCAGTATAGCTGTGTTTACTCTCACTTAGGAATTACTAACTCTCGACACAGCCTGTCCATTGTACAAGAAAAATGGAATTATTATGAAGATATCTCCATCGTCCCAGAATGGGGGCAAGAGAAATTATTAACAGGAGACAGAGAAAAGAGAAAGGGGGTGTTAGAAGAGGAATCTGATGTAATAATATATCTAACTGCATATATACATGCAGAGTCATTAATTAAAGCCTAAGAATGGCGATGGCTTAATAACTTTTTTATTTTTTTTTATAATATAAAAAAGGATACATCACATCAGTAGTGGGCTGCTGGTCTATTTTATGATAGTTCATGCGTCCATTGATGAACATTTCTCTCACACACACACTACATATATATATATATATATATATATATATATATATATATATATATATATAATATATATATATATATATATATATATATATATGAAGATAACACTATGAAAATAGAGGAATTCAAGCGCTTTCGTGAGTAGTCACGAAAGCGATTGGAATTCCTCATTTTTTCATAGTGGTTGTCTTGCATATTTTGATATCACCTATTTACTGTGATCTTTTTGCATATATGCATATATATATATATATATATATATATATATATATATATATATATATATATATATATATATATATATATATATATATTATATTTCTTCTTTCAACATGTCGGCCGTTTCCCACCGAAGCGGCGTCTCCCAAAAGGAAAAACGAAAGTTTCTGCTTTTACATTTAGTAATATATACAGGAGAAGGGGTTACTAGCCCCTTGCTCCCGGCATTTTAGTCGCCTCTTACGACACGCATGGCTTACGGAGGAAGAATTCTGTTCCACTTCCCCATATATATATATATATATATATATATATATATATATATATATATATATATATATATATATATCTAGGTAGTAGGTTGGTATACAGCAACCGCCCAGGGAGGTACTACCGTCCTGCCAAGTGAGTGTAAAACGAAAGCCTGTAATTGTTTTACATGATGGTAGGATTGCTGGTGTCTTTTTTCTGTCTCATAAACATGCAAGATTTCAGGTACATCTTGCTACTTCTACTTACACTTAGGTCACACTACGCAAACATGTACAAGCATATATATACACACCCCTCTGGGCTTTCTTCTATTTTCTTACTAGTTCTTGTTCTTGTTTCCTCTTATCTCCATGGGGAAGTGGAACAGAATTCTTCCTCCTTAAGCCATGCGTGTCGTAAGAAGCGACTAAAATGCCGGGAGCAAGGGGCCAGTAACCCCTTCTGAATATATTACTAAATGTAAAAGGAGAAACTTTTGTTTTTCCTTTTGGGCCACCCTGCCTCAGTGGGAAACGGCCGACGTGTTGAAAGAAAGAAAGATATATATATATATATATATATATATATATATATATATATATATATATATATATATATATATATATATATATATATATATATGTGTGTGTGTGTGTGTGTGTGTGTGTGTGTGTGTGTGTGTGTGTTATATTTTTTCAAGACGTCGGCCGTCTCCCACCGAGGTAAGGTGACCCGAAAAAAGATCATTCACTCCATGACTGTCTTGCCAGAGGGGCGCTTACACTAAGTTATAAAACTGCAACATTAACACACACACACACAGTTTGCATTTGAATATAACTGGGGCATCACTAGGCTGCTAATGGGTGCTGGTAAATTGAGGGCGGACACCGGACAATGAGGATATCCTCAAGCACCCTAGAATAGATAAAGTACTTACTCAGTTCCAAATACTACATTCCACCAGACCTAAAGTCACTGACAACTGTACACTCACCTATATGATAGTAAAGGTCGTGTGTCTGGGGAGAAGCAGAAGCGTGTGTGTGTGTTAGGGGGGGAGGAAGGGAGGCGAGAGAGAGATGGAAGAGTATACTCACCTATATGTGATTGCAGGAGTCGATTCACACCTGGCCCTGTACGTACGCGCGCGCGCTTGTGTATGTATGTGTGTGTGTGAGATAGCGATCATGGGATTGTCGCTTGTGCTTGCCTCCCCACACGCAAGCAAGTGCATCTATTATGTTTACTTACATGTATCACCACACCCAGTAATATTGTGACTGACGGCTGTGCAGGTGACGACAATGTTTCAACTGTGACTGATGTACTAGTGTTACAGTGATACCAGTGCTTCATGAGTAACTGTTGCTGCACAAATGTACAGGTGACGCCAGTGCTTCAACAGTGACTGCTGCGCTAATGTACCTTGTACTTCACTGGTAGAAAGTTCGGCTCGCAATCTAAAGTACCCAGGTTTGTGACTGGTGAGATGATTGAACAAGATTACTGACACCTGCTGTCGAAGTGCATATCTGTCGGTGTATATACACAGTTGTATACCTCTCAGGGTATATACGCTAAAAGTTTACTATAATCCCTGTTTAAGGGATCAAAGTATCCTTATTTGGCGGTATACAAGTATTATGTACTAGATTGTTTTTAAACCCAATAAAACGAGCAACCAACCTGTTGGCCCTGTTTACCTAGCCCTCAAATAGCACATTCTTCTGTAGTCCTCACCTCGTGCTGGTTGCAGAGGATCTCTCACTACCAGTCTCCTTATTATCCCCTTTGGGGAGGGAAATTTTGTGCTTGTTACCACGATGCGAACACATCATTGAAGGAAACACCTTGACGTTCCGTGGATCCACCACTAGTGCCCTTACTGCCACTCTGAAAAACATTCTACGCCTCAAACTCTAGCCTGATCACGGTCAAGGAGGCCTATATTTATTGCCAACTGGTTCAATGACGATAAGACCAACAATATCGTCACCATTGCAGCAATGAAGATTTATTGACAATGACTGAAGTTATTCAGTCTTAGGCCCTTAAGATGAAGAAATCTGTGTTCGTCAAGACGAGCGACCTCAAGAACCTCAGTGAAAACCTGAATGAGTGGGGCTTCAGCCGAGTCACCAAGAACCCCCCACCTCCTGCTCTATGATCACTGACATAACTATGGCTTCCCAAACTCTTATCGTCAGTCTCTGCATATCTTATTTTCATATCAGCCCTAAGAACATCGAACCAGAATGGTACCACCACATCTCACCATGCTGGAGCTTTTAATCATAAACCCAATACGGCAATGAGTCTTCTAAAGGAAAACAAGTTCCACTCGGAATGTGGCAACGAAGGACATAACTACAAAGACCACTGCCAGTACTTGACCGAAGTGTCTTAACTGCAAGTGACCACCGTACTCTTGCAACCAACTGACAATTACGAGAGGACACTAAACATGGAAAACTTAACTGTGTCTAAAGCTCGACCATAACCAAGCTACAAGCTGATACTCAGAAAATCTTTCCACTTAACCTACCACTGCAATCAATTACGTTACATCACTCCCAGACGCCGCATCTAAGTTCCTTTATAATAATAATTATAATAATAATCTTTATTTCTACAAGTACATGATACAACTCATACAGACCAAGCTGACACATCAGTGACATATTATATAAAAAGCACCTGGTTATGCTGGGCATTAATCTTGTCCCCCAGGATGCGATCCACACCAGTCGGCTAACACCCAGGTACCTATTTATCGCTAGGTGAACAGGGACAGTAAGTGTAAGGAAACACGCCCAATGTTTACACCCGTATCGGTGGTTAATCTACTCTCATGAAAAATGTTGCAAGCCCAGGAACCTTTAACTCCATTGTTAATAAAAAAATTCGCTTCAATAACCTGGCCAGACATAATACTAAAATTCATTTCAACAGTGGAAACCACTGCTCCAGCTGATCTTCCTACTGCTCCAGCTGATCCTCCTACTGCTCCAGCTGATCCTCCTACTGCTCCAGCTGATCTCCTGCTCCAGCTGATCCTCCTACTGCTCCAGCTGATCCTCCTACTGCTCCAGCTGATCCTCCTACTGCTCCAGCTGATCCTCCTACTGCTCCAGCTGATCCTCCTACTGCTCCAGCTGATCCTCCTACTGCTCCAGCTGATCCTCCTACTGCTCCAGCTGATCCTCCTACTGCTCCAGCTGATCCTCCTACTGCTCCAGCTGATCCTCCTACCATTGCCGTCCAAGCCACTCCTGACCTACTAGCTGTTAGTTTAATATCTTTATTATGCACCCCATACCTGCCGCCTCTGAAGTTACTGGCCATTCCATTAGCACAGCCAGCTGCCACCTTAGCTACAACAACAGTATCAGAAGACCCAGACTACTACACTTCTGAGGAAGAAATTGAAATAGACATCCTCTCTCCCGACATCCCCTGGGCAAAGTTGGCCTACACAACTCCGGAAAATAAGGGTATCATGTACACCAAGGAGCTCCACAATGTACTCTGCATATTCCATCTACTCTCCATCAATCTTCAAACCCAACTAGACTAACTCTCAGGTAAGGAGAAAGCGGGAGTTGGGAATAGGCGTAGAACAGTCAGAGAGAAGTATCTTCTAGCAACAGAGCCAGCAGCGGGGTCATATCCAGTCAGGTCTAAAAATTCGTAAAACAGTTCGTCCAAACAAGCCACACTGTACAACTGAACTTCATGCCTATAAGAGTCTTTAAGATAAACATTATTGGGATGTACACTGATTAAAGACTTAATGTAGTCCTTCACTTCCATGCCGTCCCACCGCCCTTGTCTCGAGGTGCGTCTGCCTACTGTGACTTCTATCACCACTATCAGACCCTCAACTCCACCACCTGTGACCCTTATGGGTTTAGTGCTTATTTATGGTTATACTAATTATAATCCCCACCTAGCTGTCCACTGCTGGGTTAAGCCATGGCTATTTCTTCGACTAAAGACACTCCTCTACAGCGCTATTCTTCACCTGTCCCCACGTCGGTATTTTATACCATTTCCAACATCACTCCATGGGGGTCTTTCTTATAAATTGTTCGTGTTGCCAGTCCTTACTTGGGTTATAAAGCCTCCGGAGTTAATAATTTAATACATTCTTTTGCATCAATGAGACTCGAACGTCCACAGAACCTGACCTGTGTTTGAGAAGACTCCAAGGAAGGAAATATGTCACACTGCCGCGGATGGAGCAAGTCACAACTAACACTAATTAAAACTAGATAACACTAAGGAAAAGGCAGACTTTCGGATTATTGACCCCGAGAGGTTAAGGCACTTTAAGTTCCTTGAAGAATGGGGGAGAGGGCACTTGTTATATAACTGTAATGTCAACTATCTAAGCAACTGAAGGTAGTTAATCTGTAGTTAGTCCTCAGTAGAAAGTCTCGATATGAACTGTGTGGTCTTCTACAGCCTCTTAATATCTACACACGGGTCATCTATATTAAGAACCGTGTCAGGAGACACTTGTTCAGATCTTCTGATGAACATTGTAACAAGAAATCCTAGTCTCTGTGCATTGAGATGCAAAGTAGTTTTTATTATTAAATATAGCTATAGAGTGCTTTACTTTTGTCTAGATTTTTATCTTTAGTTATTATATGGGTTGTATATTGTGTTGTGCAAGATTCTACTGGAAACAAACAATAATACGAACACATCAAGTCAATGATTATGTACGGTAACTTTTAATTCAGGAGCAATGTACAATATATTATTATACACAACCAAATGACTATGATATTCCAAAGTTTCCAATTATGTCTTGTCCATAATTAGAAACTTTTGCAATGGTAATAAATACTAAAGTATGTGGAATTTAATCTAGGGTAAGGTAATAAAGTTAAGCAATGTGACTTAGTTTCACTGGGGTCAGCAATAAAGAAAGTTTGTTTATTATAAGTTGATAACTTAAAATGACATTTGTATGTAGTAATGAGATGAGGAGTATAGAGTGAGAGAGTGTGGATATTGAAGGAGCTGCTTCAACACCTGCTGACTTGTGCTCAGCACTGGTGGCCGCGGAAATAAATGCTCGGTAAATTACTAGACTTGTGACTGCCATCTCCGGAAGAAGTTAGTCATAGTGAGGAGTAAATAACCCAGAGTGGATAGCCTTTAAGAGGTTCTGAAGAGGAGTGTAGGTGAGAGTGTTGTCGGTGTGAGTGTTGGGAAGGTGTTCAGTAGTGTGTGATGCTCAGGTGTCAGTCTCGCCGCGCCTTCCTCTGCTTCACATATGGTATTGTCACTGTACTTATTACTGAGACTCACTGAGTTAGCTCTTAACAGAGGTTGTCTAGTGAAAGCACAATGTTGATTTGTTGTATCGCCTCCACCCACCTCTCTAGAGATTGATCTCGCCGCTTTTAAGTGTTCTCTTTAGTTCGTTTTGTTGATTTTGTTGAAGATTTAGTGTTTTAATGGTGAAAGAGTGTTGAAAACCAATGAACGTAGCGTGTGGGCAAGGTGGAAGGGAAGCCAGGTTGTTGTTTACACTGAGCTAGTTGTCTCAGGCTGGAGTCATCATGAACGGACTCAGTATTCGGGATATATGTTGTCTGTTCTGCTGGCCTCCCTGCCCGTCCAGCATAGCCGCTAAGATGGCCTTCATACCTCCAGAACCCACCTACAGCTTCACCCCTGATGAAACAGGTTCCAGACACAGCCTTCACCTTACTGAGAAGGCTGAGTGGCAGTTTACAGACAAGGAAAAGGAAGCCATTGAGGTTTTCTACACCCGTACCAATAGGGGCAATAAGATTGCATGTATGTTTGTGAGGTGTTCGCCAAATGCACGATTTTGTATTTTATTTTCCCATGGCAATGCTGCTGATTTAGGACATATGAGTAGCTTCTACTTGAGTCTAGGAACGAGGATAAACTGTAATATATTTAGTTATGATTATTCTGGCTATGGCGTGAGTGCTGGAAAACCCTCAGAGAAAAACCTATATTCAGATATTGATGCCGCTTGGCATGCTCTCAGAACGAGGTATGGAATCTCCCCCGAAAACATTATCCTGTATGGGCAGAGCATCGGCACTGCAGCGACGATAGACTTAGCATCAAGATACGAGGTTGGAGCTGTGATTCTTCACTCCCCGCTTATGTCTGGGATTAGAGTATTGTTCAACACCAAAAGAACGTGGTTCTTTGATGCCTTCCCTAGGTAAGTTACCTGTCTAGACACTTTATCTGTCTCAGCACTTTATTACCAGCATTAAACTGAATCTTAAAATGTTTTATTTTTATTTGTACCTGGTATTGTTTACTAGTGAGTATTGAGGAAAAGTGAGAGGGAAGATTTTTAAAGGCTCAGTGAGATTAAATAATTCTGAACTTTATTAATGCATCTTTAGGCAATTATTTATGTCATTCTTTGGAAGAACTCCGACATTTTTATATATTTTGCAATACAAGATGATTACACCAGGAATATAGTTATTCTTGGGCAAATTGTTATTTTGGGAGATATTAACAAAAGTACCATTATTTTGGCTAGTATGCAACAACCAACTCGTCTATTACTATTGAGTCATGACGCATTTGACCAATCACATCAGTATTGTGACAAGGCTTAACAATCATGGCCAACATAACCAAAGACACCATTTCAATATCTTACAATAGCAGAGTAATATTCTTTTCAGTGTGGAAATGTAAATTCACATTTAAAACATAATTCTGTATAATTTTGCACAGAATAGTGCAGATACAACTTGTGTATCCTGGGGGGCTTGCTGCCCTAGGCTCTGCCCTTCTGGTTACTGACCTGATCAACCAAAGTTATGCTAGGTTAAATTGTCTTGGGTTATTTTAGATTGTGATGTCTCTTCTCTTATTGCACAAAACTATTTCATGGTATAACCCACATTTTAAACTAAATTTATTGTCAAATTTTGCTGAGGAGCAATATTCAATACCTAAGCAGCTAACTTTAAGTTAATGCTTTTCTGTTCAGTGCAGCAGGTATATACAGTACCTGATTTATTCAATAGATATTAGCAAGCATCTAAAGAAGAAGAAAACTGTGGAGGAAAATATTACAAATACTGAACTGTAATACTAATTCACTAGTTCAATCTTAAATCACTTGGTGCAAAGATTAATATTAGTGCTGACTAAAAAAAACTTGAGTTAGGCTTAGTGCCTCTACATCAAATAACCATGTAAATATGAGCGTTCTCGTAGGCTTTCTCGATGATCTCGTATACGTTCAGGAGAAGTCACCAGTATTACTGTACTGGCAAAGACTTCTTCCACGCAGAAATTTAGTAAAATTATTGGTAAGAATTAACTTAACGTAAGATAAACCTGAATTATGCTGGATAACTTGTGGTTATATTTTTAAAAAGCCACCAAATCTGCACCTGACAGTGATTTGAAAACTAACTTTGCCAGATACTGCCTGCATCTGATCAAATCACTCTACAGGTGATTTTGCTTCATACTGGTGACTATTATAATTTAAAGTTTGGCATTACATTGTAGTAGATTGGTAGAGAGCAACCAGCCAAGGAAGTAGCTACTACAGTCTTGTCAGATGAGCATGAAATGGAAACCTCTTAAATTTTTTGCCGGTCATTTCTGGCTGTCTCATAAACATGTAAGATGACAGGTAACTAAATACAGTCTCACCTCACTTGACGTATTCATTTAACGACCGCTCAGACTTATGACCAGCACTCTGACCAGTATTCATACCTAAATATTAGAGCTGATTTCCTCTATTCTGTTTATTACAATATTCAGTACACTGCTGTAAAATCATTTAAAAATATACTGAAAATGTTATAAATGGTACAAAGGTGACATTAAAACAATAAAGATGGTTGACACAAACCCACTACCAGTATGGTATGCCCCTCGCTCGCTAGCGCACTCAGCTCACACACTGAGGTCTGGGGTTCGAATCTTCTCTGGTATGGCTAGAAAACATTAGGGACGTGTTTCCATAAGACACCTGCTATCCCTGTCATTGTTCATCCATCAGTTTAAAATGGGTACCTAGGTGTTAGTAGACTGGTGTGGGTTGCATCCTGGGACAAAACTGACCCAATTTGCCCGAAATGCTCAGCATAACAAGCTGCTTTCTATACAGTAGTATGTCACTGATGTCACCTAGGCCTGTATACCTTGTACATGTACTTTTAGTAAATAAAGATATTATTATTATTATTAATTCGTTTACCGACCTACTTTTAGGAATGGAACTCCATCGTTAAGTGAGGAGAGACTATATTACAATGTTCTACTTATATTTAGTACATATATAGATTCTTTACCTAACCAAGTGCCACTTAATAGCTCTTAATCCTGTAATATTTATGTTACAACCAAGGAGACTTGGTCTGAGGCTGGGCCATGGGGAAGATAATCCCCAGAACCACTGATAGATAAGACAGACATCCTATAAAAATTCACTATGCTTTAATTTTCTGTACTGTATACGTATATGTTCACTAGCTAGTGTATATTGCACACTGTAGCTAAACAATATGAGGAATGCCTCATACCACATACCATTTTCTGAGGACAAAAGTAGAAATAAAAATTGGAATAATACATACAGTGGTACCTCGAGTTACGATATTTTTTCGTTCGAGAATGCTGTTCAAGTGCCATTACCAAACGAATTTATCCCCATAAGGAATAATGTAAAATAGACTAGTCCTTTTACACCCCCAAAAATATACTTACAAAAGCATTTAAAAAAATAAACTTACATAAAAGGGCGATTTTGGTGACCATCGTAACTCGAGGTACCACTGTATTTATGAATGTACATTATACATGTTCATTTACCAAAAATTACTTAAAAGATTCCATAATTTTCATAATGTTTCTACATGAGATATATTTTATGAAATGTATTAAAATATACAGGAGGATCTCTTATCCAAAAAAAACATTTAGCCAAAAACTCAGATGTAAAGGAGAAGTAAACTGGCTCCAATCCATTCCTATTTAAAATACTCTCCCTTCCTTCCCTCACCCTATCATTGCTATGCAGTTTAGTTATGCGCAATCTTTGTCTTCAAGTCTTAAGTGTACATTCTATCAAAACAAAACATTAATAGCTGATAAGAACACTACACCTCCTCATGGCAATTGATAAGAAAGATACCGTAGTGAAGTGTCAAGAGTTTGTCAAGTGTTGAAAGTGATTTTAGAAAGAATAACAGTGATCTCATGAATATTGCAAACAATGGGTGGTGAAGTCTCCAGATTCTCGTACAACTGGAGAGTTCTTCAGTACATATATAAATTTAGTACATCTGTCAGCAGGCCCTATGGTAAATATATTAATTTTATTGTGTTGTATTGAGTCATTATTTCCCTGCAATATTCATAGTAAATATTGTATGTCAATCTTAGTGTATTGAAATATAGTATACGTACAAACAAATAAAAAAATAATTTCCTAAAATGATATACATTGTATAATAGATTAAATGATGAAGTTACCATGCATGGAAATGCTCATAGATAAGCATTGCATTTCCAGCAGACTTAAAACTGAACAAACAAAGTAATTGACAAAATAATTAAAGATAATAATAATAATAATAATAATAATAATTTTTATTTCAATGCATGTTACAAGTGTACAATGTTATTGGTAGTTACAAATATAATACAAATATAAAACTGTATGCAAGGAGAGCCACTGGCATGCCATGGCATTAGGGGCAGTTTATTCTAGAGACTTATTCACTAAGTACTTAATGCTAAAGAAATTGATTGAGTTTATTCTAGTTCTATATTATTTAAATTATTAAATGGTTATACATACTATTTAAAGACAATACAAGAGAAATTGGTTGAGTTTAATCTAGTTGTAGAATTTATTTCAAATTACAGTATGTTGATGCTATACTAGTATAATAACAATACTAGAAATAGTTTTTAGAGTTTCATCTAGGTATATATTTTATTTCGAATTAAGAAAATGATGATACTATAAGATTTTAAATGACAATATGATGATATGAGATTGCAACAAGTGTTAAGGAGGATGAACATATCAAAATGAGATCTTCTTAAGTAAAATAATATTGGGTTTTGGAAGTTTGTTACAGTATGAGTATTTAGTATAGGGTGAGTAGGTGACTTTTGAGAAGAGTCTTGAATTGATTTTCCGACAAGGTTAACTTGATATTTACTGGTAATGAATTCCAGATTTTGGGGCCCTTTATGTGCATAGAATTTTTACATTGGTTAGTATGGACTCGGGTATGTCAAATAGTGATCTGTGTCTTGTGTCATGTTCGTGGGACCTATTAAAGTTGTTGAGGAGAATTCTGAGCGCAGGGTTAATATTAGCATGTAGAGTTTTATGTATGTAGAAGGCACATGAATAGGTATGAATATTTTTTATGGTGAGTAGTTTTAAGGTTCTGAATATAGGTGGAGTATGCTGTCTAGAGTGGGAATTTGTTATCATCCTGACTGCAGCCTTTTGCTGGGTTATGAGTGGTCTAAGGTGATTTAATGTTGTTGAGCCCCATGCACAGATTCCATAGGTGAGATAAGGGTAGATAAGAGAATGATATAGTGCAATGAGAGCTGGTTGAGGCACATAATAGCGTATCTTAGATAATATACCTACTGTCCTTGAGATTTTCTTGGAAATTTGTTGTATGTGTGTTTGGAATTTAAGACTACTGTCAAGGTGGATTCCTAGGAATTTTCCCTCTGTGAGCCTTGTGATGGGTGAACCATTTAGCGTTATGTTAAGTGGAACATTTGTATAAGTGCCTAATGTAACAATTGGAATTGGAAATAAGTTACTTTGACTTTTTTTGGGGTTATCCTAGGTAATCTACACATGCTGCTAATTATATAACTTATGTATATAACTTTATTTATGTGTACCTGTACCTGAATAAACTTACTAAGTTGTATAAAGAAATGATAATCGAGTACAGAGATCACTTTAAGTAACAGAACTGATCATTAAGATGTATATATATCACTAGTTACAGTGGTACCCCGGTTTACGATATTTTTCGTTCCAGAATGCTGTTCAAGTGCCATTACCAAACGAATTTATCCCCATAAGGAATAATGTAAAATAGACTAGTCCTTTTAGACCCCCAAAAATACACTTACAAAAGCATTTAAAAAAATAAACTTACATAAAAGGGCGAGTTTGGGGACCATCGTAAACCGGGGTACCACTGTATATATTTTATTTTTTATTTTAACACATCGGCTGATTCCCACCAAGGCAGGGTGGCCCGAAAAAGAAAAACTTTCATCATCATTCACTCCATCACTGTCTTGCCAGAGGGGTGCTTTACACTACAGTTATAAAACTGCAACAATATAAATGTTTATGAACAATAATGAATTACTGTATGTAATCTTTATCGCTTGATAATGATGTGTGTTTCTGCATTTTTTTACCTAAATGCAAGTTCTTGTCAATTTAGTATGCAGCATTGAAATGTGTATTTCTTCTTATTATGCAACAGTGAAATATTTCCAGAATGGTAATGTATGTATAGTGTACTACATAATATTTGGTCATTTATATTTAATTTCCAGTGTCAGAGATAAAAGAAATGCGATTACTAGGTAACCAAGGTAGAAAACAGTGTTATGCTTAGATTTCACACACAAGACAGAAAAAAAGATCTAATAAGTACATCTATTAAAGCAAAAAAAGATGTTTACATAAATGAGTGTCTCACAAAAAAACGTCAGAACCTCCTGTACAGAGTAAGAAAACTTAAACGTGAGAATAATGACAAAATCCACCAGTGCTTCACACGGGATGGAAAAATTCTAATAAGGAAAACAAATGTAGGCCGTGTTTACTATATCACGAATGAAAATGAACTGTCCAACTTCCTTCGAGATGCTAATCTTACAGAGTCTGACTGTATAACCCTTGTGGTTTAGCGCTTCTTTTGATTATAATAATAATTACAGAGTCTGACTAACCTCAGAGACCAAATCCTTATACATACTATGTTAGTGTATGTTATTATTACATTATTGTACTAGTCCCTATACTATCACTTCCTGGATAGTAACTATTACCTCACTATCTCAAATTTCTCACATAGTTGATTTTGTGACTTATTTTGTATTTCTTGTATTAAAAGCAACTAGCAACTACCTCACTGTATGTCTTTTCTTTAATTGCAATTATTTGCTAAATATTTTTTAATTTTTTTAAATACAGTAGAACGTCATTTAGCACGATAGTTACGTTCCTGAAAAAGTCGTGTTAGATAATTTCGTCTTAAATAATTAACAGAACTTATGGGAAAAATAGGGTTACGTTTTGAGAGTCCCCAAAAGCCAAACAAGTTTTTTAGACCAACAGATCTTGCAAAAATTGAAGGCGAATATGTAATTTTAGTTCATTGTCATGATCTATTACTGCTTAAGACTACAAATGCAATAGAAATAATAGTATTTCTTACCTTAAATTGTGGGTAATGATGTTTGTGGATGGTAATGAAGAGTGGATATGGATGGTGTGGCCCTACTGGGCTGAGGTGGATGCTTGTTGGTTGTCGGTAGAAGTGGATGGTAGAGGTTCTGGTGCTGAAGTCGATGGTTGTATTGCAGTGTGCATAAATTCTGTAATGGATCTCTGGGCTCTTTTATTCTGCATTACATTATACAGCTGACGGTAAGGCATCATCAGCTGGTCTAGACCCCGTTTCAAAGCCCTGCTTCTAGCTTTGTCAGGGTCCTCTTCAGTGAAAAAGTCTGCAACTTTACCAATAATATGGAACTGCTCACGTAACTGCTGCAATGTTAACTCTTTTTCTTCAGGTTCTTCTTCATCTTCTGTTATCTCCTCCCTTGCATCTGTGCATCGAACTCTGCCAACATTTCCTCTGGACTCCTGTCTTCATCAGCATCTTCTAAGAGTTCATTCACATCATCTTCATTCATATCTTCAAAACCATCACCTGGTAATCTCCTTGCCAGCTGAACAATTTCCTGAACCTGACTCTCAAGCAAGGGAAAACCAGAGAAAGAATTAACTACAGAAGGCCATAACTTTCCCCAGCCTGCATTTAATGTTGATTGGGGCACTTCATTCCATGCACTTCTAGCATAGCTGATGGCATCTGCAATGTTAAATTTACTCCAGAAGCTTGGTACTGCCAGGTTGGAGTCAGAGTCCATTGATGCAACTAGTTTTTATAATTTTTTTGTGTAGTTACACTTGAATGTCTGAATAACTCCCGGTCCAGTGGTTGTATCAGAGATGTTGTATTTGGAGGTAAAAATACAACTTTTATATGTGGGTCACATCCAGCAAAGCTTGTGGATGAGTACGGGAATTATCAAGAATGAAGAGAGCCTTGACTGCAAGGTTCTTGCTGTGCAGGTAAAACTTGACTTCAGGAATAAAGTGATGCTTAAACCAGTCAATAAATATTTCCTCTGTCATCCATGCTGACTGGTTTGACTTCCAAATTACTGGTAAGGTGTTTTTATCCACACCTCTCAAAGCACGAGGAGTCTTAGAGCGGTAAATAACCATGGGCTTACACTTGAAATCACCTGATGCATTACCGCAAAGGAGCAAGGTGAAGCGATCCTTTGCTGCCTTGAAGCCTGGTGCACTTTTCTCTTGCTGACTGATAAAAGTTCCTGTTGGCATTTTCTTCCAGAAAACACCTGTCTCGTCAGCATTAAAAACTTGCTGTGGCTCATAGCCACCCTCGGAAATAAGTTCCTGAAATTCAGCAGGGAAATTACTTGCTGCTGTATGATCAGCTGAAGCACTTTCACCAGAAAACTTAATATTATGTAATTTATTATGCAACTTAAAGTTCTTGAACCAGCCTGTGGTAAACATACACTCGTTTTCAGGCCTTCCTTCCTTATCACACACTGCTTTAAACAACTGTAAGGCCTTTTCCTAATTAAGAAAACTAAGTGGTGCACCTTTCTTTGTTTTCTGTTCGATCCACTCAAGCAACAAGTTTTCAGTTTTATTTAGATGTTGGGACCTACGTGTCATTCTTTTCATGAGGTCACATTTTGGGTTATTCATTACACAAGCTCGTATATTTGCCTCATTCTTCCTAATCGTACGAACTGACGCTTCATTAAGGCCATAGGCCGTCACTATATCCCTCACACGTGAGCCACTCTTAAGCTTATCTAATATCTCAATTTTCTTTGAAATTCCTAGACTTGAACGCTTAAACTTTTTCTTGTCACTTGCTGGAACACTTGTATGCTTACTGGGTGCCATGATTGCTTGGTATATTTATCAAAATGCAATGAAAATGAGGAAATAAATGTAAATAAACACAGCGAGCTTCCCGATACTTATCGTCCTGCACGTGTACGAACCAAACTGAACGCTGGGAGGGATGCGTGGGTGGGTGAGGGTGGCGGGGGATGGCACAAGGACTCCCCCACTGACTCAATGGTTTAACCCACCGCGGGCGACCGCGCGCTAAAATTTTTCCCCTCCTGCCGAACCGTGTAATATCATCTTTACGTCGTGTAAGATGATAATGTGTCGCTAATCTTAAATCGTGCAATACCGGTAACGTGCAACATAATCTCGTGCTAAATGACGTTCTACTGTACATATTTACTATTTGCCATTTTCCAACCTCAACTCTATATACAGTGGACCCTCAATTTTTGTTCACCTCCAAACTCGAACAATTATGTAAGTGTATTTTTGTAAGTGTATTTTTGGGGGTCTGAAACGACTAATCTAATTTACATTTGTCCTTATGGGAACAAATTTGTTCAATAATGGCACTCAAACAGCATTCTGGAAAGAATTTTTAACAAAAACCGAGGGTCCACTGTACAGTACTATTAATCACTTTAATTGCTTAAAATTTGTTTAAACCATTTTTTACTATTAGTCCATTTTTTACTATTGTACAATTAATCTCTATATTCTCTTAGAATAGTTCTTTACATTCAACTACCATATATTGCCTTTTATAAATTCTAAAATTACAACCAGTGCAATATTAAATCCAAATACAGTGGACCTCCGAGTATCGTAAAAACTTCATTCCAGAATCCTGCTCAAGTGCCATTACCGAACGAATTTACTCTCTTAAGAATAATGTCACTTAGGTTAGTCTATTTCAGACCCCCAAAAATACACTTCCACAAGCATTTACAATAATATACTTACATAATTGTACGATTTCCGGGGTGTACGAAACTCGGGGGTCCACTGTACAATGGACCCTAACTATTCGAACACTCCAAAACTCACCCTTTTATGTAAGTTTATTATTGTAAGTGCTTTTATAGGTGTATTTTTGGGGGTCTGAAATGGACTAATCTAATTACAGTGGACCCCCGAGTTTCGTAAAAACTTCACTCCTGAAGTCTGCTCAAGTGCCATTACCGAACGAATTTATGTCCTTAAGAAATAATGTCATGTAGGTTAGTCTATTTCAGACCCCCAAAAATACACTTCCACAAGAACTTACAAAATTATACTTACATAATTGCACGATTTCCGGGGTATTCGTTAACCGAGGGTCCACTGTACATCATTTCTTATGGGAATAAATTCGTTTGGTAACAGCACTTGAACAGCATTCTGGAATGAGGGTGAGTTTTGGAGTGTTTGAATAGCGAGGGTCCACTGTACTATGGAGGTATATACCTTTGATATACCTTTGAAGAGTTTCGAGGGTTTATCCACTCTGAAATGGCTGGAATAATTACTATGACTAGTACAATTACAGTGGACCCTCGCTATTCGAACACTCCAAAACTCACCCTCATTCCAGAATGCTGTTCAAGTGCTGTTACCAAACGAATTTATTCCCATAAGGAATGATGTAAATTAGACTAGTCCATTTCAGACCCCCAAAAAATACACTTATAAAAGAACTTACAATAATAAACTTACATAAAAGGGTGAGTTTTGGAGTGTTTGAATACGAGGGTCCACTGTAATTGCCCCATAACAATTTAATACTAGTCAATAGTAATTATTCCAGCCATTTCAATAGCCAGTTCAATTAGTAATTCATCAACATTAAAAAAATTATCCTATATCTCTGTGACTATTGTTTAATCCTTTGGGGGTCGACAGGCCTTCTCGGAAACACGTTCTGAGGGTCGAAAATTTTTTGGAAAAAAAAAAATTTCTTATGAAATGATAGAAAATCTTTTTCCGATCATAAGGACACCAAAAGTTTGAAATTTGAATGAAAACTTACGGAATTATGCTCTCGCGAAGTTATCGGTCTCGAAGATGTTTACGCATCAGCGATTTAACCCAATTTGAGCCCTATTTTTGGCCAATTCCAATGTTCCAGTCCACTAAAATCATAGGTATTTCGCTAGAACTCCATTTCTTCTATCGATTGAGTACAAGAAACCGTCTATTTACCAATTTCAACTACCCAAAATAGTGGTCAGAAAATGACAATTTGGCCAATTTCACACAAATTTCAAACGATGCCAATTTCAAAATAGAGTCCAGAATAAACAAGGCAGACATTCCTGGCACTAAAATAACATCTTCTCTGTTCATTAGTCACGTCTCCAGGCCCCTCTTACATTACTTTTGCTTTCCATTTTGAATTTTTATTCTCACAAAAAATAGAAGATTTACTGTTATGTATACAACTGCATCATTGTAAAAATGGTATAAATAATATCAGCGCAATTGTTCAAGAATATTAGACTCGCCAGTTGATGTGTATTGGACACATGGTGTGATTTGTTTACTCTTGAACATCGGCGAAAATCGAACATTTTCGCTACTTTGAGCTCAATTTCAAGGTACTTGTCATTGTCAAACCAATCAAAATCATCTCTATTTTTGTAATATATCTTCCATTCTATCACATGAGACCAAGAAAACGAGAATACATCAATAAATACCATATGAAAATAGACTGCAAAGTCGCTGTTTTAAACGAGAAAAACGGTCAGTTTTTTTTTTTCCTCATTATGCAGTGTGTGGTGCAGGATTTTTTTTAAACTGCGCACACTGACCACATAGACCCATTCTTTCATATGTAGGCCTACCAGCCGTTTCCTGCTTAATTTGAAGCCGCTAGAATTTACGCATACTAGTACGGCACCAACCCCTGCTCGTAAAACGTACTAGTTTGGCACAGACCTCAAAAGGTTTAAAATTGTGTTAATCCAATAGTTAGTAATAATAATTAATCTAGTATCATACTATTAAGTTTATCATAATACATTGTTTTCAAGTCTAGTTATAGAATCACACTAAATCTTATGATTACAAGCATTGATTCTGATATCAACCTATATTATTAAATGACTTACATGAATCCAATAGCAACTGTAATTATTACACAGCAGATCAAGCAAAGACATTACTCAGAGCCAACAATAACATAACTATCTTTAATTACAATGTTAAATCTTTGAGTAAACATTACGATGACCTCACAGCACTACTCAAATCCCTGCAGACCAGTATGTCAATCATCACACTCACTGAGACCTGGCTAAAGCCTGATACTACAGATGTCTATGCCATCCCAGGTTACACAGCCATACACAACTGTAGGACAGACCAGCGAGGGGGTGGAATAGCTATATATTACTCGGATCAACTTGAATGTATCAATAACATCTTGCACAAGGGATGAACATGGAGAATATATTATAGCTAAATTTAAATCAAAAGACCTGCAAAAACCCCTCACAGTGATAAACATCTACAGATTACCAGTCAAAGATTCACCACTTTAGTGAAAAATTAGGAAACCTGATAACTGATGCACACATGAACAAAGATCATTTGCTGCTCACAGGAGATTTCAACATAAATCTCCTACATGACCAGGACCCACAAGTAACTGAATTCACAAACACTATGAGCAACTGCTTGTTGCTACCAACAATATCAAAACCTACAAGAATCTCTAAGACAAGTATCTCCTTATTAGACCACATCTGGACCAACACTGTATCCCCTTTAAAATCAGGCATAATCACAGACAACACCACAGACCACTACCCTACCTTTCTCATAACCAACCTAGGTAAATTGCCCCAAGACACTACTAAAGTTACCTTCAGACTACATAACGAGTCAGCTGTAAATAACTTTATAACAGCTATGATTGACATTGACTGGAATAATGAGATAGAATCATATTCAGATACTAATGAATGCATCAAAATTTTCCTTAAAAAAACCCACTACCTCTATAATAAACATTGCCCTAAAAAACTAAACAGATCATAGCTAAGAGTCTTAACAGTCCCTGGCTAACACCCAGCATCCTTAGTTAACCCTTAAACTGTCCAAACGTAGATATACGTTCACGTGCGTAGCTGACCGAATATTTTGAGAAAAAAATAAATTGTTCTTTTTCTTTAAAATGAAGAGTGCATTTTGTTTGTCATTCCCACATGTTGTAATACTGCACACAATGAGTGCACAGACCCATAATCTAATCTCTAGGCAACTCAGGCTTATCGTGGCAAGGTTAAAAAGCATTTGAAAAAAATGTAGATCTACGTTCGGGGCAGTACGCACGCGAACATATATCTACGTTTGGACAGTTTAAGGGTTAAATCCATTAACAAAAGGCACCAATATGAAAAACAGTACAGAAGGGGTCAAATAACCAGAGAACAATCCAAACGCTACTCGTCAATCCTTACCAGCCTGATAAGAAGGTCAAAAAAATTGTATTATGAGAACAGACTACTTAACATAAAAGGTGATATGAAAAAGACCTGGAAAACCCTATCTGAAATTCTAGGAAATAAAAAGATATCCAAGAACAAAACCATCAAATTAACAAAATCAGATGAACCCCTACTCTCACCAAGCTCGAACACCCGTCCATCAGCCTACCTCACCAACACCTACCCGAATACACTATTCTTAGCTCCAACCAACCCAATAGAAGTCTCGCTCATCATCAGCACCCTTAAAAACAAGGCTGGAGACATAAACAGCTTACCATCTTTTATGTACAAAAAAGGTTCTCAGGTACTGTCACCAATTATTGCAACACTCTTCAACAAATCCATTGAAGCCTCAACCTTCCCATCAATTCTCAAAATAGCGAGGGTCACCCCGATCCACAAAGGAGGTGATCAACAAGACTTGAATAATTATAGACCAATATCTAACTTACCTCTGCTTTCTAAAATCTTTGAAAAATTATTTCATAGGCAGATCTATTCCTACCTCGTCTCCCACAATGTACGCAACCCCTGTCAGTTTGGATTCAGGACTAACAAGAGCACAAATGACACTATTATACACATGCTAGAGCTAATATACACTGCACTTGAGAAGAAAGGAGTCCCACTGGGAATCTTCATTGATTTACGCAAAGCTTTTGATACAGTCGACCATGATTTACTGCTCACAAAATTATCACACTACGGTATAAGAGGGCACTCACTCAGCTACCTAAAGTCATACCTTAGTAACAGAAGCCAATACGTGTGCACAAATGGAGCTAACTCTTACACACAACAAATTACAGTCGGGGTCCCACAAGGAAGTGTCCTAGGACCACTCCCATTCCTCATCTACATCAATGACCTACCGAATGCATCACAACTACTATAACCCATATTGTTTGTAGATGACACTACATATGTCTTCTCTCACGCAAACCCAGTCATACTGGCCAACACAGTTAATGCTGAATTACAGAAAATATCAACCTGGATGATGACTAATAAGCTTACTCTCAATACTGACAAGACCTACTTCATTCAGTTTGGAAACAGAGCCACAAATGTTCCACTTAACATGACGCTCGATGGTTCACCCATCACAAGACTCACAGAGGGAAAATTCCTAGGAATCCACATTGACAGTAGCCTTAAATTCCAAACACACATACAACAAATTTCCAAGAAAATATCAAAGACAGTAGGCATACTATCAAAGATACGCTACAATGTGCCTCAATCAGCTCTCCTTGCACTGTATCATTCACTCATCTACCCTTATCTCACCTATGGAATTTGTGCATGGGGATCAACAACATTAAATCACCTTAGACCATTCATAACCCAGCAAAAGGCTGCAGTCAGAATGATAACAAATTCCCACTCTAGACAGCATACTCCACCAATATTCAAAAGCCTAAAACTACTCACCGTACAAAACTTTCACACTTATTCTTGTGCATACTACATACATAGAACTCTACACTCTAATATAAACCCTCCGCTCAAAATTCTCCTCACCAACTTTAATAGGACCTATGACCATAACACAAGACACAGATCACTTTTTGATATACCCCGTGCCCATATCACCCTGTGTAAAAACTCTATGCACATAAAGGACCCCAAAATCTGGAATTCATTACCCGTCAATACTAAAATAACCTGGTCTGAGCATCAATTTAAAACTCTTCTCAAAAACCACCTACTCACCCTAAACTAAATACAGTGGACCCCCGAGTTTCGGTCATAATTCATTCCAGAAGGCTGTTCAAGTGCCATTACCGAATGAATTTGTTCTCTTAAGGAAAAATGTAAATTAGATTAGTCCTTTCAGACCCCCAAAAATACACATATCTTTATTTACTACAAGTACATGTACATGGTATACAGGCCTAGCTGACATCAGTAACATACTACTATATAGAAAGTCCCTTGTTATGCTGAGCATTTCGGGCAGATTAGGTCAGTGTCCCAGGATGCGACTCACACCAGTCGACTAACACCCAGGTACCCATTTTACTGATGGGGAACATAGACAACAGGTGTAAAGAAACACGCCCAATGTTTCTGCCCTGGCTGGGAATCGAACCCAGGCCCTCGCCGTGTGAAGCGAGAGCTTTAGCCACCAGACCACCAGAGCCCCTCATACAAAAGCACTTACAATATTAAACTTACATAATTGTTCGATTTCCGAGGTGACCGAAACTCGGGGGTCCACTGTACTCATACTGTAAATTACTTTCAACAATCCTCACTGTTATTTTCCTATAATATAATTTCAATATTTACTATTGATGTAACCATCCTACAAAACACTTGTCACAATGTAATGTCCTCAGATTGTAATTTGAGTAAATTTATTAACTGTTATAAGCTAATGTTTAACTAAAACAAACTCAATCAATTTCTCTAGTATTAAGTAGTCTATAAGCCATTAGATTAGTCTGCCCTTAATGCCATGGCATGCTAGTGGCTCTCCTTGCACTTCAGTTCATGATTGAAATAAAATTATTATTATTATTAATATATACATTGGACCCTCGCTTATTGGCCATAATCCGTTCCAGAAGCTCAGCCTAAAAGCAAAATAATATTTCCCATAAGAATTAATGTAAATACAATTAATCCATTCCAGACAAAAATATCAACAATTTTTTTTTTTTTAGATTAACTATAGTTTTTCATACACAAAACAATGAAACTAAATAAAATGACTAAAGAAATTGATAAATGAACATTTAAATCACTATTACATACCTTTATGAAGGCAGGAGGAGAGTATTGTTTGGAGACAACAAAATACTCCTTCAATATGATGCTAATATCAACTCTATATGGCTTGTTTATCTATAACAATTTCTCTAATATAACATAATAAACAATATAAATAACATAGAAACCTCATATATACTCTAGAATGAATAAAATACAGTATGTCATTACATATGTGGCTAGTGGTGGCGGCGGCAGAAGTTTGTTTGGGGACAGGACAAGATAGTCCTTCAATATGACACTAATATCAACACTATGGCTTATTTATCTATCACAATTCATCTAATATGACGTAATAAACAATATTAATAATATAGAAACATGAATAAAATACAGTGGACCCTCGTTTTTCGTAATTAATCCGTTCCAGAGAGTGTGACTTTTGGCGAAATTGACGATTTGCGAATCCATTTTCTCCATAAGAAATAATGTAAATTCAATTAATCCGTTCCAGACACCCAAAAGTATTAAAACAAATTTTTTTTTGACATGGAATATAGATGTACTTACACAGAAAACAATGAGACATGAAGAATAAAACAATAATAACATGACACTTACCTTTATTGAAGATGATGTTGCTGGATGGAAGACAGGAAGGAGGGGAGAGGGAAGAGAGGCTATTCTTTGGAAGGGGAATCCCTTTCCATAAGGACTCTAGGTACCAAGTCCTCATCTGAGGTCACTTCCCTTCTTTGTCTTTTAATGCCACTAGGACCAGCTTGAGAGTCACTGCACACCTGTGGCACTAAATATCTGTCCAGAGAGCTCTGTTTCTGGCGTCTCTTTAAAATTTCCCTAAAATGGGACACAAGATTGTCATTGAACATGTCGCAGACATGGCCTGTAACAGCTTTGTCGGGGTGATTTTCCTCCATAAATGATTGCACCTCACTCCACTTTGCACAAATGTCCTTAATCTTTGAAGAAGGCACCTTCCGTCTCCCTCCTCCTGTGAAGCAATTTCCTCAGCTGTGCTCTGTTGCTGGTGCAGATGAAGGTCTTGCAGCTCTTCAGTAGTTAGCTTTTCATTGTGGTCCTCCACCAACTCTTCCACATCCTCGCCACTGAAATCAAACCCCATGGAATTCCCCAATGCCACAATACTTTCCACAACTGGCATCGGCTCCTCAGGGTCAGCCCCAAATCCTTCAAAATCCCTCTCTGGACACAATCTGGCCACAATTTTCTCAAGCAGAATTCAAAGTCCTGGAAGTCACTCCTCCCAAGCCTTACCTATAAGGTTTATGCAATGGAGGATATTGAAGTGATCATTCCAAAACTCTTTTAGGGTCAATTCAGTGTCCGAGGTAATGTCAAAGCACCTTTGAAACATTTTTGAAGTTTGAAATGACCTGCTGGTCCATGTGCTGGAGGAGAGGAGTGGTATTAGGGGGCAAGAACTTCACTCTGATGAAACAAAACTTCTTCACCATTTGCTCTTCCAAGTCTGGAGGATGAGCAGGAGCATTGTCCATTACCAGGAGGCACTTGAGTTCCAATTTATTTTCCAGGAGGTATTTCTTCACACTGGGGCCAAATACTTCATTGAACCAATCAAGGAAGATTTTCCTCGTGACCCATGCCTTACTGTTAGCCTTCCACATCACACACGACACTGTTTTTCTTGAACACACTGGGATTTTCAGAGTGATACACCAGTAAAGGCTTCACTTTGAAATTCCCACTAGCATTACTACAGAACATGAGAGTAAGCCTGTCTTTCATAGGCTTGTGTCTTGGCAGTACCTTTTCCTCCTGTGTGATGTAGGTCCTCTTTGGCATTTTCTTCCAAAAGAGGCCTGTTTCATCACAATTGAACACTTGTTGGGGTTTGAATTGTTCAGCCTCTATGTACCCCTTGAATTCCTGCACATATTTTTCAGCCGCACATTTGTCAGAACTGGCAGCCTCACCATGCCTTACCACACTGTGTATGCCACTATGCTTCTTAAATCTCTCAAACCAGCCTTTGCTGGCCTTAAATTCACTCACATCAGCACTCGTTGCAGGCATTTTCTTTACAAGATCGTTATGCAATTGCCTTGCCTTTTCACAAATTATACTGCGTAACACTATCTCCTGCTAATAGTTTGTCATTGTCCACACCAACAATAACCTCTCCGCTTCTTTGAGTATTTTCGATCTCATTTTTGTGAGCATATTGACCCCTTTTGCAACAACAGCCTCCTTGATTTCCTTTTTCTTGGCCACGATGAAAGTGATGGTTGTATGGGTTTCCCATACAGCCTGGCAAGCTCCGCCACTCGCACACCACTTTCATATTTTGCAATGATCTCTTTCTTGAGTTCTATTGTGTTTCTGACCTTCTTAACCAAAGGGCTGGCACTAGGAGCTTTCTTTGGGCCCAAGGTGGCTTATTTAGCAGTTACAAGCACTAAAACGAATGGAATATTAAGAAATTTATCATATGAGTTCGTTGGGTGATGGTCACTCACTGATAAACAATGTCACACTGTCTGTGGATGGTTTGTCGGGGTAGCTCAGGGCCGCTCGTACTCGTTCGAGACAAATGACTATTTACGAGCCAAACGACAAGTAACGAGTCAATATTTTGATGAAAAAACGTTACGATTATCGAAAATTACGAATTGCAATGATTATGAAATACGAGGGTCCACTGTATGTCATTACGAATGTCACGAGTGGTGTTGTGTTGTTTGTTGTTGGGTGTATAAGGGCCACTGAAAGATAAGCCTTACATAGTGGTGGTGAAGGCAGCAACAGAGGCGGCGGTGTTGTCAGCCGCCCTATACGTATACCTCAAACGACAATAGAGGAGTTAAGTTTCATGTCATCATTTTTCTATTGCTTAACTTACTTGCTACACTTTATCGCTGGCTGGCGCTATAGCCTTTATCGACGCCTGCTGCTTTAGTATCATACATATCGTAGAATCACTGAAGAAGGCACATTCTTCCCTCTCAGCCCTTTACCAAAGGGCTGCCACTCTGAACTTTCTTTGGCCCCATGGTGGCTTATTTCACAGTCACAATCAATAAACAAGTACCAAAATGAATGGATAAACACACAGAGTATTCCTTACTCAACGAGAGAGAGACGCAGACTGAGTGTGATACGCGTGAGGAAGTGGAGTTGCTGGTGGGTTGATGCGTCCCAATACAGCCGATAAGCGAAAAAACGGCTGATAACCGGAAGCCGAAAAACACTTAAGAAGTTACAATAGTTCCAATTGATTGCAATTTTTATTTGTATATTATGCAATGAATTTTGGGCAAACTTATAAAGTTTGCATAATACAGTGGTACCTCGAGTTACGATGGTCCCCAAAATCGCCCTTTTATGTAAGTTTATTTTTTTAAATGCTTTTGTAAGTATATTTTTGGGGGTGTAAAAGGACTAGTCTATTTTACATTATTCCTTATGGGGATAAATTCGTTTGGTAATGGCACTTGAACAGCATTCTCGAACGAAAAAATATCGTAACTCGAGGTACCACTGTACTTATAATAATAATATAATCTTTATTTCTTTACATCTCCATCTATAAATATTAACCAGGTGACATTACATATCCCTGTCTAAGGCCTACTTTTACTGGAAAGTAATCTTCCTTTCTCCTACACTCCCTAACCTGAGCCTCACTATCCTCATAAAAACTCTTTACAGCATTTAGTAACTTAGTACAGGTCGGCCATAACTAATCTGGCAATCACTTATCCGGTTCCATTAGTTATCCGGTACTAATTTCAGCTAGCATAATTTAAAATTTGTACAACTATGTATCATGTCAAAATAAGTACATGTACAAAGTATACAGGCCTAGCTGACATCAATGACATACTACTACAGTGTAACCTCTACTTACGAGTGCACTGACGTGAGTTTTTCAAGATAGGAGCAGTTGCTCGGTCGATTTTTTGCTTCCAGATGCGAGCGAAATTTCAAGATGCGATCGGGCCTCAAGGGAGGTTCCTTGATGCTTGTGAGGGTCTCTTGCTCTTGATCTAGGGAATTGGATCTCAGTTGTTTGTTGGACTATCTTATTGAAACTTGGGCAATGTATGATGGAAAAAGGCTTCTTAACGTGCTGTACACCAAAAATGAAAGAAATCGGACAATAAATAACGGAGTTCACTTCTCAGCCATTAGCCGACCCTTAGTGTTGGGTTTTTATGGTGTATTCTCGTTTTTTTGGTCTCATTTGATAGAATGGAAGATATATTACAGAAATAGATATGATTTTGATTGGTTTCATGACAAAAAGTACACCTTGAAATTGAGCTCAAAGTAGCAGAAATGTTTGATTCTTTGGCGATGTTCAAGAGTAAACACCGTCCAATACCTGTCCGAGTGGCCATTCCATTATGCAGTCATGAATGGGGTTGACATTATTTATACAATTACAGTGGACCCTCGGTTTTTGTTGATAATTCTTTCCAGAGTGCTGTTCAAGTGCCGTTACTGAACGAATTTGTTCCCATAAGGACAAATGTAAATTAGATTAGTCGTTTCAGACCCCAAAAATACACTTACAAAAGCACTTAAAAAAATACACTTACATAATTGTTCGAGTTTGGAGCTGTACGAAAACTGAGGGTCCACTGTATTACAATAATGTAGTAGTCTGCATAACAGTAAATCTTCTATTTTTTGTGTGAATAAAAATAACAAATGTAATAATACATACATATAATAATAGTAGTATAATAATAATAGTAGTATAATAATAATAGTAGTATAATAATACTATACTGTATAATAATAATAATACTATACTGTATAATAATAATAATACGTATAATAATAATAATACTATACAGTGGACCCTCGGTTAACGAATACCCCGGAAATCGTGCAATTATGTAAGTATAATTTTGTAAGTTCTTGTGGAAGTGTAGTTTTGGGGGTCTGAAATAGACTAACCTACATGACATTATTTCTTAAGGACGTAAATTGGTTCGGTAATGGCACTTGAGCAGGCTTCTGCAATGAATTTTTTTCCTTAACCGAGGGTCCACTGTACTGTATAATAATAATAATACGTATAATAGTAGGTGTAGTAGGTAAGTTTGGGGTGCCAGGTGTAAATGATAATGGGAGCCCTTTGATTGAACTTTGTATAGAAAGGGGTTTAGTTATAGGTAATACATATTTTAAGAAAAAGAGGATAAATAAGTATACAAGATATGATGTAGGGCGTAATGATAGTAGTTTGTTGGACTATGTATTGGTAGATAAAAGACTGTTGAGTAGACTTCAGGATGTACATGTTTATAGAGGGGCCACAGATATATCAGATCACTTTTTAGTTATAGCTACAGTGGGAGTAAAAGGTAGATGGGATACAAGGAAAATAGAATCAGTAAGTAAGAGAGAGGTGAAGGTTTATAAACTAAAAGAGGAGGCAGTTAGGGTAAGATATAAACAACTATTGGAGGATAGATGGGCTAGTGAGTGTAGGCAATGGGGTTGAAAATGTATGGGATAGATTTAAAAATGTAGTGTTAGAGTGTTCAGCAGAAGTTTGTGGTTACAGGCGAGTGGGTGCGGGAGGGAAGAGGAGCGATGGTGGAATGATGATGTAAAGAGAGTAGTAAGGGAGAAAAAGTTAGCATATGAGAGGTTTTTACAAAGTAGAAGTGATGCAAGGAGGGAAGAGTATATGGAGAGAAAAAGAGAGGTTAAAGAGTGGTGAAGCAATGTAAAAGAGAGCAGATGAGAGAGTGGGTGAGATGTTATCAGCAAATTTTGTTGAAAATAAGAAAACGTTTTGGAATGAGATTAATAAGTTGAGGAAGCCTAGAGAACAAATGGATTTGACAGTTAAAAATAGGAGAGGAGAGTTATTAAATGGAGAGTTAGAGGTATCGGGAAGATGGAGAGAATATTTTGAGGAGTTGTTAAATGTTGATGAAGACAGGAAGCTGGATTTCGTGTGTAGGGCAAGGAGGAATAACATCTTGTAGGAGTGTGGAAGAGCCAGTTGTGAGTGTAGGGAAGTTCGTGAGGCAGTGGGTAGAATGAAAGGGGTAAGGCAGCTGGGATTGATGGGATAAAGATAGAAATGTTAAAAGCAGGTGGGGATATAGTTTTGGAGTGGTTGGTGCTATTATTTAATAAATGTATGGAAGAGGGTAAGGTACCTGGGATTGGCAGAGAGCGTGTATTGTTCCTTTGTATAAAGGCAAAGGGGACAAAAGAGAGTGCAAAAATTATAGGGGAATAAGTCTGTTGAGTGTACCTGGTAAAGTGTATGGTAGAGTTATTATTGAAAGAATTAAGAGTAAGACAGAAAGTAGGATAGCAGATGAACAAGGGGCTTTAGGAAAGGTAGGGGGTGTGTAGACCAAGTGTTTACAGTGAAACATATAGGTGAACAGTATTTGGATAAGGGTAAAGATGTTTTTGTGGCATTTATGGATTTGGAAAAGGCGTATGATAGGGTAGATAGGGGGCAATGTGGCAGATGTTGCAGGTGTATGGAATAGGAGGAAGGTTACTGAAAGCAGTAAAGAGTTTTTATGAGGATAGTGAGGCTCAGGTTAGAGTGTGTAGGAGGGAAGGGGACTATTTCCCAGTAAAAGTGGGCCTTAGACAAGGATGTGTGATGTCACCGTGGTTGTTCAATATATTTATAGATGGGGTTGTAAGAGAAGTGAATGCGAGGGTCTTGGCAAGAGGTGTTGGGCTAAAAGATAAAGAAGCAAATACAAAGTGGGAGTTGTCACAGTTGCTTTTGCTGATGACACTGTGCTTTTGGGAGATTCTGAAGAGAAGTTGCAGAGGTTGGTGGATGAATTTGGTAGGGTGTGTAAAAGAAGAAAATTGAAAGTGAATATAGGAAAGAGTAAGGTGATGAGGATAACAAAAAGAATAGGTGACGAAAGATTGGATATCAGATTGGGGGGAGAGAGTATGGAGGAGGTGAATGTATTCAGATATTTGGGAGTGGACATGTCGGCGGATGGGTCTATGAAGGATGAGGTGAATCATAGAATTGATGAGGGAAAAGTGTGAGTGGAGCACTTCGAGGGCTGTGGAGACAAAGAACCTTGTCCATGGAAGTAAAGAGGGAATGTATGAGAGTATAGTTATACCAACGCTCTTATATGGGTGTGAAGCATGGGTGATGAATGTTGCAACGAGGAGAAGGCTGGAGGCAGTGGAAATGTCATGTCTGAGGTCAATGTGTGGTGTGAATATAATGCAGAGAATTCGGAGTTTGGAAATTAGGAGGAGGTGCGGGATTACCAAAACGATTGTCCAGAGAGCTGAGGAGGGGTTGTTGAGGTGGTTTGGACATGTAGAGAGAATGGAACGAGACAGAGTGACTTCGAGAGTGTATAAATCTGTAGTGGAGGGAAGGCGGGGTAGGGGTCGGCCTAGGAAAGGGTGGAGGGAGGGGTAAAGGAAGTTTTGTGTGCGAGGGCTTGGACTTCCAGCAAGCATGTGTGAGCGTATTTGATAGGAGTGAATGGAGGCATATGGTTTTTAATACTTGACGTGCTGTTGGAGTGTGAGCAAAGTAACATTTATGAAGGGATTCAGGGAAACCGGCAGGCCGGACTTGAGTTCTGGAGATGGGAAGTACAGTGCCGGCACTCTGAAGGAGGAGTGTTAATGTTGCAGTTTTATAACTGTAGTGTAAAGCACCCTCTGGCAAGACAGTGATGGAGTGAATGATGCATTTGAAGATTGTTTTTTTTTCAGGAGCCACCCTGCCATTAGGTGAGGAATCGCACGATGTGTTAATAAATAAAAATAATAAAAAAATAATAATAATACGTATAATAATAATAATACTATACTGTATAATAATAATAATACGTATAATAATAATACATGTATAATAATAATGTACTGTAATAATAATTATAATAATTGACGGTTTCAAAAGGCCGTCACTAGATGGCAGTGAATACCACAAGATTGTGGGAGCGGTTATGGCCGCCTCCACTTGTCACATAATGACATACAGTGGACCTTCGGTTTTTGTTGAAAATTCTTTCCAGAATGCTGTTCGAGTGCCATTACCGAACGAATTTGTTCCCATAAGGACGAATGTAAATTAGATTAGTTGTTTCAAGCCCCAAAAAATACACTTACAAAAGAACTTGCAAAAATACACTTTCATAATTGTTCGAGTTGGGAGCTATACGAAAACCAAGGGTCCACTGTATTTTATTCATTATAGAGTACAGTGGACCCCCGGTTAACGGTCATAATTCGTTCCAGAATGTTGTTCGAGTGCCGTTACTGAACGAATTTGTTCCCATAAGAAATAATGTAAATTAGATTAGTCCTTTTAGACCCCCAAAAATACACTTACACAAGCACTTACAAAAATACACTTACATAATTGTTCGAGTTTGGAGCAGTACGTAAACCGGGGGTCCACTGTATAAATCATGTTTCTATGTTATTTATATTGTTTATGTCATATTAGATGAATTGTGATAAATAAGCTGTAAAGTTGATATTAGTGAAATATTGAGGTATCTTGTTGTGCCTCCTGAGAGCTGGAATGGATTAATTGCATTTCAGTTAATTTAAATGAGGAAAATTGACTCAATACGAGCAAATTGGAATACGAGCAAGGTCACAGAATGGATGAAACTCGTAAGTAGAGGTTCCACTGTATATAGAAAGCCCCTTGTTATGCAGAGCATTTTGGGCAAATTAGGTCAGCTTTGTCCCAAGATGTGACCCACACCAGTCGACTAATACCCAGGTATCTATTTTACTGATAAGTGAACAGAAACAGCAGGTGTCTTACGGAAACATGCCCTAATGTTATCACCTTTACCAGGGATTGATCCCTGGATTTCACCATGTGAGCTGAGTGCGCTAACAATCGAGCTACAGAACACTTAGCTTATAATTTTAGTCAGTCTATATCAGCACAGCTTGAGTAATTCATTACAGTCACAATAAGACCAGTTGCAAAGGATGAATTAGACAATAACAAATGAATTACTGAATTTACATCAGATCAATGATCTGTCATTTATGGAGTGATTGAATTAAGGTGGTGAGATCAAAGCATGAGAATTTACAAATACAGTGGTACCCCGACTTAGGATATTTTTTCATTCCAGAATGCTGTTCAAGTGCCATTACCAAACAAATTTATCTCCATAAGAAATGATGTAAAATAGACTAGTCCTTTTAGACCCCCAAAATTACACTTACAAAAGCATTTAAAAAAATAAACTTACATAAAAGGGTGTGTTTGGGGACCATCGTAAGTCGGGGTACCACTGTAGTTAATATACCAGGTAAAGTGTATGGTAGAGTTATTATTGAAAGAATTAAGAGTAAGACGGAGAGCAGAATAGCAGATGAACAAGGTGGCTTTAGGAAAGGTAGGGGGTGTGTAGACCAAGTGTTTGCAGTAAAACATATACAGTGGTACCTCGAGTTACGATGGTCCCCAAAATCGCCCTTTTATGTAAGTTTATTTTTTTAAATGCTTTTGTAGGTATATTTTTGGGGGTGTAAAAGGACTAGTCTATTTTACATTATTCCTTATGGGGATAAATTCGTTTGGTAATGGCACTTGAACAGCATTCTCGAATGAAAAAATATCGTAACTCAAGGTACCACTGTAGGTGAACAGTATTTGGATAAGGGTAAAGAGGTTTTTGTGGCATTTATGGATCTAGAAAAGGCGTATGATAGGGTGGATAGGGGGGGCAATGTGGCAGATGTTGCAGGTGTATGGAATAGGAGGTAGGTTACTGAAAGCAGTGAAGAGCTTTTATGAGGATAGTGAGGCTCAGGTTAGAGTGTGTAGGAGAGAGGGAGATTATTTCTCGGTAAAAGTAGGCCTTAGACAAGGATGTGTGATGTCACCGTGGTTGTTCAATATATTTATAGATGGGGTTGTAAGAGAAGTGAATGCGAGGGTTTTGGCAAGAGGTGTGGGGTTAAAAGACAAAGAATCAAATACAAAGTGGGAGTTGTCACAGTTGCTTTTTGCTGATGACACTGTGCTTTTGGGAGATTCTGAAGAGAAGTTGCAGAGGTTGGTGGATGAATTTGCTAAGGTATGTAAAAGAAGAAAATTGAAAGTGAATATAGGAAAGAGTAAGGTGACGAGGATAACAAAAAGATTAGGTGACGAAAGATTGGATATCAGATTGGAGGGAGAAAGTATGGAGGAGGTGAATGTATTCAGATATTTGGGAGTGGACATGTCAGCAGATGGGTCTATGAAGGATGAGGTGAATCATAGAATTGATGAGGGGGAAAGGGTGAGTGGTGCACTTCGGAGTCTGTTGAGACAAAGAACTTTGTCCATGGAAATAAAGAAGGGAATGTATGAGAGTATAGTTATACCAACACTCTTATATGGGCGTGAAGCATGGGTGATGAATGTCGCAACGAGGAGAAGGCTGGAGGCAGTGGAGATGTCATGTCTGAGGTCAATGTGTGGTGTGAATATAATGCAGAGAATTCGGAGTTTGGAAATTAGGAGGAGGTGCGGGATTACCAAAACTATTATCCAGAGGGCTGAGGAGGGGTTGTTGAGGTGGTTCGGACATGTAGAGAGAATGGAACGAAATAGAATGACCTCGAGAGTGTATAAATCTGTAGTGGAGGGAAGGCGGGGTAGGGGTCGCCCTAGGAAAGGTTGGAGGGAGGGGGTAAAAGAGGTTTTGGGTGCGAGGGGCTTGGATTTCCAGCAAGAATGCGTGTGCGTATTTGATAGGAGTGAATGGAGACAAATGGGTTTTAATACTTGACGTGCTGTTGGAGTGTGATCAAAGTAACATTTATGAAGGGATTCAGGGAAACCGGCAGGCCGGACTTGAGTCCTGGAGATGGGAAGTACAGTGTCTGCACTCTGAAGGAGGGGTGTTAATGTTGCAGTTTTATAACTGTAGTGTAAAGCACCCCTCTGGCAAGACAGTGATGGAGTGAATGATGATGAAAGTAGAGACATGTAGAGAGAATGGAACGAAATAGAATGACCTCGAGAGTGTATAAATCTGTAGTGGAGGGAAGGCGGTGTAGGGGTCGCCCTAGGAAAGGTTGGAGGGAGGGGTTAAAAGAGGTTTTGGGTGCGAGGGGCTTGGATTTCCAGCAAGAATGCGTGTGCGTATTTGATAGGAGTGAATGGAGACAAATGGGTTTTAATACTTGACGTGCTGTTGGAGTGTGATCAAAGTAACATTTATGAAGGGATTCAGGGAAACCGGCAGGCCGGACTTGAGTCCTGGAGATGGGAAGTACAGTGTCTGCACTCTGAAGGAGGGGTGTTAATGTTGCAGTTTTATAACTGTAGTGTAAAGCACCCCTCTGGCAAGACAGTGATGGAGTGAATGATGATGAAAGTTTTTCTTTTTCGGGCCACCCTGCCTTGGTGGGAATCGGCCGATGTGTTAATAAAATAAAATATATATTTTTTTTTCAACATGTCGGCCGTCTCCCACTGAGGCAGGGTGACCCAAAAAAGAAAGAAACACTTTCAACATCATTCACACACAATCACTGTCTTTACTGAAGTGCCCAGATATGACAGTTTAGATGTCACTCCAAACAGCCAACATCTCAAACTCCTCCTTCAAAGTGCAGGCATTGTACAGTGGAACCCCGGTTAACGAAAAAAAATCATTGCAGAAGCCTGCTGAAGTGCCATTACTGAACGAATTTACTTCCTTAAGAAAAAATGTCATTTAGGTTAGTTTATATCAGACCCCCAAAAATACACTTCCACAAGCACTTACAATATTATACTACTTACATAATTGCATGATTTCCGGGGTGTTCGTTAACCGGGGTTCCACTGTACTTCCCACCTCCAGGACTCAAGTCTGGCTAACTGGTTTCCCTGAATTCCTTCACAAAATATTACCCTGCTGACACTCCAACAGCTCGTCAGGGTCCCAAAAACCATTCATCTCCATTCACTCATATCTAGCATCATCATCACATGCCCTTTCACACAAAACCTCTTTTACCCCCCTCCCTTCATCCTTTCCAAGGACGACCCATACTCCTCCCCTCCACTACAGATTTATACTCCCTCCAAGTCATTCTATTTTGCTCCACCCTCTCTGAATGACCAAACCACCTCAATAACCCCTCTTCAGCCCTCTGAATAATACTTTCGTAACTCCACACCTCCTAATTTCCACATTATGAATTCTCTGCATAATTTTTACACCACACATTACCCTTAGACATGACATTCCCACTGCCTCCAGCCTTCTCCTCACTGCAGCATTCACAACGCATGCTTCACACCTATATAAGAGTGTTGTTACCACTATACTCTCATACATTCCCTTCTTTGTCTCTGTGGATAATATTTTTTTGTCTCCACACATACCTCAATGCACCACTCACCTTTTTTCCTACATCAATTCTATAGTTATCCTCTAACTTCATAAACCCATCTGCTGACAAATCTACTCCCAAATATCTGAACACATTCATTTTTTCCATACTCCCTCCCTCCCTTCAATGTGATATCCAATTTTTCTTTACCTAACTCGTTTGATACCCTCATCACCTTACTCTTATCTATGTTCACTTTCAACTTTCTTTACACACCCTCCCAAACTCATCCACTAACCTTTGCAACTTCTCTCTTGAATCTACCAAAAGCACAGTATCATCAGCAAAAACGTTAACTGTGTCAACTCTCATTTTGTATTTGATTCCCCATAATTTAATCCCACCCCTCTCCCCAACACCCTAGCATGTACTACTTCTTTTACATCTCCATCTATAAATATGTTAACCAGGTGACATTACACATCCCTGTCTAAGGCCTACTTTTACTGGAAAGTAATCTCCCTTTCTCCTACACACCCTAACCTGAGCCTCACTATCCTCATAAAAACTCTTTACAGCATTTAGTAACTTAGTACAGGTTGGCCATCACTAATCCGGCAATCAGTTATCCGGTTTCATCAGTAATCCGGCACTAATTTTGGCTAGCATAATTTCAGATTTCATCATTATACTGACTCAAATCATTATACTGACTCAGAAATTGTGCAGATAGTTGTAAATCCACAGCAGCAAGCCAGTGGAGGAGAAAGCAGTGATGTAAATGAGGAAGATGTAGCAGAAAGAGTCTCTATTGATAGGTTAACTAAGTGTATTCTAACCTAACCACTCTGTAAGCTGGCAAACTCACTAATTCGGCACACTACAGGTCCCAACGATGCCATACACTTACAACATCTGCCACATTACTACCCTATCCACCCTATCATATGCCTTTTCTAAATCTATAAATGCAACGAAAACATCCCTACCTTTATCTAAATATTGTTCACGTATGTGCTTCAATGTAAACACTTGATCTACACATCCCCGACCCATTCTAAAGCCTTGTTCATCTGCAATCCTGCTGTCTGTCTTATCTCTAATTCTTTCAGTAATAACTCTTCCATACACTTTACCTGGGATACTCAACAGGCTTATTCCCCTATAATTTTTACACACTCTTTTGTCCCCCTTTTCCTTGTATAAAGGAATTATACAAGTCAAAATGTTGGCAGATGGGGAACTTTTGGCATTTTCAGAAAGAGTTCCATATTTTTTGGCCTTTAGTTGCTTCGAGCTTTGGTACAGTTTGAGTCATATACATTGAATATTAAAGAGATACAGTGTTTGTGCCTTTTATTGTTGCATATGAAAAGCTTTTATTGTTGCATATGAAAAGCAAAAATAGTTTGAAAATGTGTATTGGATACAGGTCGGAAATCACTAATCCGGCATCATTGGGACCTGTAGTGTGCCGGATTAGTGAGCTTGCCTGATTACAGAGTGGTTAGATTAGAATACACTTAATTGACCTATCAATAGAGACTGCTACATCTTCCTCATTTTCATCACTGCTTTCTCCTCCACTGGCTTGCTGCTGTGGATTTACAACCATCTGCACAATTTCTGAGTCGGTATAATGATGAAATTTGAGTCAGTCAGTATAATGATGAAATTTTAAATTATGCTAGCTGAAATTAGTGCCGGATTACTGATGGAACCAGATAACTGATTGCCGGATTACTGATGGGTGACCTGTACTTGTTAATACATAAAAAAATTCTGGTATTTAACTACGTATTAAATAATTACTGTACCTATAGCTAGTAGCTAAGTCTGTGATGTTATAACTTATAAGTACAGTGCTCACAAAAGAAATTATTAATGCAGTAGAAATCGTCGGTATTACATGTACATACAGTAGACCGTCGTTTAACATGGTAGTTACGTTCCTTAAAGCACCGTGTTAGTTTAAACCATGTTAGACAAACTGAATAACTTATGGGAAAAATAGGGTTACGTTCCTGAGAGCTCCCCAAAAGCCAAACAACTTTTTTTTAGACCAACAGATCTTACAGAAATAAAAGTGAATACGTATGTAATTGTACAGTGGAACCCTGGATTTCATACTTAATCCGTTCCAGAAGGTCGTTCTAAATTTGAAAAGGGAGAAAACCGTAGTAATATTTCCCATAAGAAATAATGTATTGTAAATACAATTAATACGTTCCTCCAGACACCCAAAAATATTCACAAAAAATATTTTTTTTAAAGAATAACTATAGTTTTACATACAGAAAACAATGATTAAATATATATATAAATAAATATAAACATTACATACCTTTATTGAAGACTCGTGTTGGCATATTGAAGAAGGCAAGGAGGGGAGAGGGAGTTGAGGTTTTTGTTTGGAAGGGGAATCCCCCTCCATAAGGACTTTACGTATCAAAGCCCTCTCTGGGGTTACTTCCCTTCTTTGTCTTTTACTGGTACTAGGACCAGCTTGAGAGTCACTGGACCCCTGTCACACAAAATAACTGTCCAGAGAGCTCTGTTTCTGGCATCTCTTTAAGATGACTATGTATCTGATGTACTAGTACTCCTAATTAACATAAATAAACAGTGAAACAAGGATCTGTTGTTCCATCACCATCTTCCCTACCAGCATGCAGGGTGTGAAACTAGCAGGAAGATGACTTATTCCTTCCAGATGTATTGGTTTCATGATACTAACAGTGAAATTCAGCCACAAAGCACACTATGTAGATGTAACCCAGGGTAACCCAATGAAGTCAAGCAATGTATAATAATAATAATAATAATTTATTTTGACATGGTTGTAAAAAGGAATATAATAGTTGGGTGTACATGCCAAAAGCCCCTTTGTATGCAGAGCATTTTGGGAAAACTTAGAATTAACTTTAGACTAATAAGGCAATAACAGTTCATATGGTCATTAGATGATTTACAATGAGTACAAGAGAATGGAGTATTCTATTGGGTGACTTACTTCTGTGTTGATGAGTATTACAAGTTGAAACAATCACAGTATCAATTACAAATTGAAACAATTGCAGTCTTGAAGGCACACTGGTGTTATGGACACAGAAATTACTTTGGTTATATAATAACTCGACAAAAAGCCGCTCTATGACTTAATTGCCCAGTCCAGTGCCAGAGAACACACATTCCCACTATTCAAAAGTTTAAACTTAGTTAATAATATGCATTCATTCTATATATATAGGACAGTCAATTCTGACATAAACCCTACTCTGAAACTCTTCCTTTATAGTTGCAACAGAACTCACAGGCATAACACAAGATACAAAAACCTCTTTGATATTCCCCATGTCTGACTCTACATGTGTTAAAAGTCAATGCACATAAAAGGCCCTAAAATCTGGAACTCACTACCTAAAGTTTCTACAGGTCCCTATCTTCCAATTACATGTACAGTGGACCCCCGGATTACGCTATTAATCCATTCCAGAGGGCTTAACTTAAACCGAAAATAACTTAATCCGAATCTATTTTCCCCATAAGAAATAATGGAAATTCAATTAATCCGTTTCAGACACCCAAAAGTATTAAAATAAATATTGTTTCCACATTAAATTACACAGAAAAGAATGAGATATAAAGTACATAAAACAGTAATAACTTGACACTTAACTTTATTGAAGAGTTGTTGATGTGTGGAAGACGGAAGGAGGGGAGAGGAAGGAGGAGTTGCTAGTGTTTGGAAGGGAAATCCCCTTCAATTAAGACTTCAGGTACCAAGTTCTTTTCTGAGGTTACTTCCCTTCTTTGTTTTTTAATGGCACTAGGACCAGCTTGAGTCACTGGACCCCTGTCGCTCAAAAAAGTGTTCCAGAGAGTTGTTTCTGGCGTATGTTTGGAAATGTGCTGGCTACAAGGGAGTGTTTGGGGACAGGACCTCTTCAAGGGGGGCTCCTTGCTGTGGTGAAGAGGCTCTTGGTCTGAGGAATTGGACCTTTTGGTCTTCTTCCTCAGATCGAACCTAATTACCCCCCAATCCCCCCTCCCTTTTGCCATTTCCCCATCCTCCTCTTTTTCCCTTTCCTCCTCTTCCTCCTCATCCCTCCCTTATTTCCTTCCCATTTTTACCCTGGGAGCTTCCCTCCACAGGCATTCTAGTTCCTAGGTAGGGGGAAGGGTATCGTGGTCCATCCCATTCTGTTAAGGTCCTTGGCGGTGGTGTAGTTTGCCGTGGAATCTGGATCGCCTGGGGATGTCCCAATCCCTCTCCGGTCTCCCGTGGGGTGGCCTTGGGTATCTTTCGGGTGACAGGTGTATCTCTGGAGGCCACCTTTCGGATTCCGGGGGTGGTGGCCGAAGGCGGTATGCTTTGTGGCGGATATCCGGCCGCCCTCTCTTTTGTCCGCCGAGGTGGCTCGGTGGATGTGAGGTTGCTATCCCGGATTGCTGGTTTACTGGCATGAAGGGTAGGGTATGGCATGGGTTCCATGCAGCATCTGCACTACTTGCTATGTTGAGGTCCTCTTGGGCGCGGAGGGGGATTTACGCCCCTTTCATTCCTCCTAGGAGCTATTCCTCCACGTTCCGCCCCTTTTTATTCTTTTTTTTTTATTTTTATTTTCTTTTCTTTTCTTTTTTTTCTTAAAAATAAAAAGAAAGAAGTAACCTAACCATGGCTGACAGAATCCATGAACCCAATACCCCCGGGCCCCTTCCTGATACCGCACCTAGTTCTGACCCTACCTCGTTAACGGACAACTCTTCGGACAACTCTAATACCCCTGTACCTCTTGCTGGTGCCGGTTCGTCACCTGCCACAGGTACCGGGGTTCCGACTGGCATTTATGACAAATCTGACCTTTGCTCTTCTCTGACCTTGATTCCGGCTTCTCCCTCGATGGTGTGGCAATTTTCGGATCGCTCGCCCATCACCCATCGGTCCAACCCCAGTCCGCATCCAAA
>WNWK01009588.1:0-75632 GCA_009830355.1 Cherax destructor | reverse complement strand
AGATCTCTTAGATTTTTTTTTTTTATTATGTCTTAGATTTTATGGATATCATGTCTTATGTCTTAAATATGTTGTGATTATGGTGTTTTTGTGCCTATGTCTTATTTTGTGTATATGTCTTAGTTGGTGGTGTCTGTGTCTTAGATTTTTGACCTGACTGATGGTTTAAATTTGTTTGTGGGTTCATATTATGTCTTAGTTGGTGGATCTTAGAATATTTGTGCTTATGTCTTATTTTGTGTATATGTTGTGATTAGGTCATGTATAAGTTGGTTGTGTGTACATGTCATGTCATAGTTGGAAGTGTATGTCTTAGTTTTGGTGATTCTTAGATTTTTTTTTTTTTGGGTACATGATATGTTATAGTTGATTACGATCGTGCCCTGGTATTTTTTGTGAATATGTTTTAGAATTTTGGTTATGTCTCACGCCTTAGTTGTAGGTGTATGTCTTAGATTTGGTGTACATGTTATGGATTAGTTGGAGGTGTGTGTTAGTTTTGGTAATGTCTCATGTCTTAGTTGTATGTGTTCATCTGTCTTGGTGTTTTTTATATTTTTTTGGATGTAATGATATATTATAGTTTGGTGGATCCTATATTTTTTGGGTGTGATGATATGTTGTAGCTGGTGGTTCTTATATTTTTGGTGTGATGATATGTTATAGTTGGTTTGTGGTGAATTGTGTCTTGGTATTTTTGTGCTTTTATCGTATTTTGTGTAAATGACTTAAATTTTTGGGTATATTATAGTGTTCGTGATATGTCTTATTTTGTGTTCATTTCTTAGATTTTGAATATGTCTTAGTTTTGCTTATGTCTCATGGCTTAGTTGTAGGTTAGTGGTTTTGGGGTGAGTGTGTAGTTTGATGAGTGAGATGTAATTTCAGTTAATGAAATGTGTGTAAATGTGATTGAGAATGTAATTTGGCGGGTGAGTTAGAGATGTCAAATGTTATTTGGGAGTTTTCTAATATTTGTTTGGATGTACTCAAAGTAATTTGGGAGTGTTCTAATGTAATTTGGAAATGTTCCAATATTGTTTGGAAGTGTTCCAATAGTAAAAAGTATTCATAGTTTTAGCGATTTTAGTGGTTTTTGAGCATGACTTAGTTGGAGGGTGTATGTCTGTATTAGTTTTAAAAATGACTCAGGTGATAGTTGAAGGTGTCTTAGTTTTTATAATATTCCAGGAAGGATGGTTTAGGGAAGATGTGGATGAAAAATGTGATATGTACATAGATGATAAATGAAAAATGTGGTATGAATATTCAGTTTGAGAAAAGTGTAAATCAGTTTTGTGTTATGGAGGTTATAACTTATCTTTGGTGGGCAAAGTTGTGTTAATATTTTTTAGTTGTTGTATGTCTTAAGTGTTCGTGCGCAGATTTAGTGGTTAGGATGGTGAATGAGTAGTGTTTATAGATTGTGGCTCTCATGTTATAAGTGTACATGAGCTAGTGATCTTGGTGTAATACTCATGAAATTTGTGTAAAATTTTGTCATCATATGACTTATGTTTATGTTTTCATATGACTTAAGTGATTGTAAGTCAATTTTTATGTGATCAAGTGATAGTTTTCTATTTTTGGTAGATAGTGTACTATGTATGACTCATGTCTTAAATTTGTTGTGATCATGACGTGTATAAGTTTGGGGTGCATGTTATAGTGATCATGTCTTATTTTGTTTTTATATCATAGAATATTTTATTATGTCATAGATTTTTAATGTTACATGTTTTAAAATTTTGTGTTTATGTCGCATATTAGTTGGTGGTGTCTATCTTATTTTTGTGTGCATCTCTTAGATTTTTTAATATGTCTTAGATTTTATGGTTATCATGTGATTATGGTGTTTTTGTGCCTATGTCTTATTTTGTGTATATATCTTAGTTGGTGGTGTCTGTGTCTTAGATTTTTTGACCTGACTGATGGTTTAAATTTGTTTGTGGGTTCATATTATGTCTTAGTTGGTGGATCTTAGAATATTTGTGTTTATGCCTTATTTTGTGTATATGTTTCATGTCTTAAGTTTTGTTGTGATTAGGTCGTGTATAAGTTGGTTGTGTGTTCATGTCATGTTATAGTTGGAAGTGTATGTCTTAGTTTTGGTGTTTCTTAGATTTTTTTTGGGTACATGATATGTTATAGTTGGTGGTGATCGTGACATGGTATTTTGCAGTTATATATTATATTGTGTATATGAGTTAGATTTTTTATTTGTCTTAGATGTTGGATATGGCTCATGTCAGGTATAAGATTGGTGAATATGTCTTGGATAGGTTTTGTTGATGTCTCAGGTGTTAGTTGAAGGTGTCTTAGTTTTTTTATAATGTTCCATGACTTAGTTGGAGGGTGTATGTCTGTGTTAGTTGAAGGTGTTCAAATGGTGAATGAGTGATTTGAAGGATAAGTTAGGTTAGAATAAATGTTATTTGTGGTGTTTGATAGTGTTTTTGAAGGTTAAGTTGTTAGATTAGATGCTATTTTTTTGGTTAGGTTAGATGTTGTTAGGTTAGGTTAGGTTAAATGTTATTTGTGGTGTTTGATAGTGTTTTTGAAGGTTAAGTTGTTAGATTAGATGCTATTTTTTTTTGGTTAGGTTTGATGTTGTTAGGTTAGGTTAGGTTAAATGTTATATATTGTTTCAGGAGTATTCAAATGGTGTTTTGGGAGTAATCAAATGATGTATAAGAGTGTTTTGGTGGTCAAGGCGTTGTGTTTTTTTGAAAGTGTGTTTTGTGTTTTTTGCGATAGGATTATGTTCATGTAGCGATAGGATTATGTTCATGTAGTGATCTTGGTTGGAGTGTTTTGAGGGAATGTTTTGAGGGAAAGTTTGATGATGTCTTGGAAGTATTCAATGGTGATTTTGAGTGATTTGAGGAGATTTTTGTAAAAATGGGAATATGATATGTCTTAGTTGGTTGGTGGTGTGTCATGTTTTGGAGTGTTTTGAAGTTAAAGTTAGGTTAGGTTAAATGTTATTTGAGGTGTTTGATAGTGTTTTTGAAGGTGTTCATATGATGTACAAGAGTGATTTGGTGGTGTTCAAATGAGGTATAAGAGTGTTTTTGATGGAGATCTAATATTGTTTGGAAGTAATCTGAGGGCGTTCTAATATTGTTTTGGATGTGCTCAAAGTAATCTGGGAGTGTTCTAATATTGTATTGGATGTGTTCAAAGTAATCTGGGAATTTTCTAATGTAATTTGGAAATGTTCTAATGTTGTTTGGAAGTGTTCCATTAGTATAAAGTATTCATAGTTTTAGCGATCTTTGTCCTAATGATCTTTTTTGGATGAATTAGTAAAACGAGGAAAAATCAGTAATAGTGTTCTCAGTTGGTGAAACGAGGGAATGTATATGAAAAATGTTCTGTGGAGATGGGTTTGTCTTTTCTTTGATGAATTAGTAAAACGGGAAAAAATTGAAATGAGTGATCTTAGTGGATTGAGATTAATGATCTTATAAAGTTGGTTATAATGATTTGAGGGGATGTTTATAAAAAATGTGATTATGATATGTCTTAGTTGGAGTATTTTAGCTCATTTTAACTTAAAGAGAGGAAATATTGGGATTATGTCTTGTATAGGTTTTGTTGATGTCTCAGGTGTTAGTTGAAGGTGTCTTAGTTTTTTTTGATAATGTTCCATGACTTAGTTGAAGGTGTTCAAATGATGCATGAGAGTGATTTTGAAGTGTTTTGATAGTATTCAATGATGTTTTGATGGTTAAGTTGTTTGGTTAGATGTTATTTTTTTTGTTACTTAGATGTTGTTAGGTTAGGTTAGGTTGAATGTTATATAATGTTTCGGGAGTATTCAAATGGTGTTTTGGGAGTATTCATTGTTGCTGTATGGGGTATTCAAAGGTGTTTTTGGCAGTGTTCAATGGTGATTGTGTTTTTGAAAGTGTGTTTTAGTGATTACTTTTTTTGATGAATTAGTAAAACGGGAAAAATATTGAGATGAGTGTACTTAGATAGTGGTTTTGTCATCTTAAAAAGTTGGTTATAGTGTTTTGAGGGAAAGTTTGATGGTGTTTTGGTGGTGTTCAGTAGTGTTTTGGGTGCATTCAATGGCGTTTTGGTGGTGTTCAATGGTGTTTTGGGGGAATGTGTAAAAATGTGATCATAGTGAAAGTATTCATAGGTTAAATGATCTTTTTTTTGGATGAATTAGTAAAACTGGAAAAAAAATTGAGATGAGTGTACTTAGATAGTGGTTTTGTCATCTTAAAAAGTTGGTTATAGTGTTTTGAGGGAAAGTTTGATGGTGTTTTGGTGGTGTTCAATAGTGTTTTGGGTGCATTCAATGGCGTTTTGGTGGTGTTCAATGGTGTTTTGGGGGAATGTGTAAAAATGTGATCTTAGTGAAAGTATTCATAGGTTAAATGATCTTTTTTTTTGGATGAATTAGTAAAACTGGAAAAAAATTGAGATGAGTGATTTTGGGGCGAGTGTAGTTTGGTGTATGAGGCGGAGAGAGAGAGAGCAGGTGAGGTCATGGCCTCAGGCGCTGGGGTGGGCCTGTGATGGGTGGGAGATGGGGTGTGTGTGTGTGTGTGTGTGTGTGTGTGGTAGAGAGCAGGTGAGGTCGTGACCTCAGGCGCTGGGGTGGGGCCTGCTCAGAGATTGAAATGTACTTTTTTTATTTGTTACCTGAAATCTTAATTCGTGTTATGTTCATTTTAGTCAATGACTTGACTTACCCGTATGGAGATTTTTATTGATACCTGAAAAATGTTAATGTAAGACTGGAAAAAATGTATCTTTCTATAATAATAAATAAATAAATGATGAAAAAATGTGTATTCGTGTTAACCTACATTTAATAAGAGGGGGGCGCAGAGTGCACACTTTTAATTCTTTTAACATAATAAGGGTAAGATGCTTGAATCAGCCTGTTGTACTCTCCTCATGTTTAAGCTTGTCCGAGGAAATATTGTGACGTCACATCACACCTGGGCTCGCTTGATTGAACTTGTTGTACTCTTCTCATGTTTAAGCTTGTCTGAGGACATATTGTGATGTCACTGACCACCAAGAGGGTGTGGGCGTGACTTTTTGATGAATTAGTAAAAACGAGTCTTTTCGTTCTTTTTATTGAAATCGAGAAAATTTCTACCCCATAGGGGGTAAATCTTGATCCAAGGAAGTAGAGCGGGGGTTTTGGGGGGGATGGAAGTGAATTTGATGAAATTCCAAAGTAGGTAAAACTCAAGTCTTAATTCAATTTACTTAAAGAGAGACCTCATAGGGTGTCTTTTCTGATGAATTAGTAAACTGTGAAATATTATACCCCATAAAGAACTTGATCCAAGGAGATGGAGGGATGATAGAATATTGAAAAACGAGTCTTTTCGTTCTTTTTATTGAAATCGAGAAAATTTCTACCCCATAGGGGGTTACCATATCTCTGACTCTCCATAGAGGTCAAGTAAAAAATATCAGAAGTAATATTGAAAAAATGAAAAATTTGAAAAAATGAAAAATTCGAAAAAAAAAATTCGAAAAAAAAATCGAGGAGCGGGGGCGATCCGCAGAAGGCGCTGCAGAAGGCAGCTCGGGGCGGCTCGACGCGGAAGGGTGCGGGGCCTTCGGGCGGGGCGGGGGGCTCGAGCGCGCGGAAGGAGACCGCTCAGGGATGAGGGTCTCAGGGGTGTGAGGGGGTTGAGGGTGCAGGTCTGCTAAGGATGAAAAAAAAAAAAAAAAACGGAAGTGGGGGCGTTGGGGAGGCCGACCGGAAGTGGGGGGTCGACCGGAAGTGGGAATGACCGGAAGTGGGGGTGACCGGAAGTGGGGGTGGGGGTAGGGGGTAGGGGGACCACCACCATTTTGAGTTCTACAGACTAAAAGTACACTACTATATATATATATATATATATATATATATATATATATATATATATATATATATATATATATATAACACGCGTGTATTCGAATGCAACGTTGTGTGAAAATTTGAAAGCAATCGGTGTAAAACTTTCGGAGATTTGCGATTTTGAACAAACGAACATTTACATTTCTAGTTATATAGATAGATATATAGGATGGGGTCCACCTCTGGTGCATAATGTGGGACCCATAACCTCGGAGAAGTGGATAAAAAGGCTTCAAGGAATAATATTTGGATTTCATCCTGATGCCATATGAATATTCCTCTTCCCCTAGCACCCCATCTTTTCATTCTTTTTTTTTACCAGTAGGTATATTTTATTACATAATATGGTACAAAAGATTTAAGAGATACATTGTTAATATAATGATGGCATATGCAGTACATATGTGAGAGATACATGTCTAGTACATATTGTTACATGTTTGTCACTGATTATAATGCGAAAATCTCATACAGCTCCTCAGAGCTGGGGCACGTGCCCAAAATACAGCATGCATTACCCCTCTGAATAGCAGCGCTGAGTCGCTGGAACAGAACACTAGCTGCTCTGGGATCCCTAGTTACCCTGTTGAGTCTTTTGCCCAGCTCCTTATTAAGGAACCAAGGGTCTCCGAGCCTATGGGAACAAACATATAATGATGAGCAAGTTCTCCATATTTTCTTGACTTTTGGGACTCCCTGAAGGTGACAGCTGCCCCTCATTCCACCCTGGTGTATTGGAGATAGGTATCAGCCAAGGTAGATGCACATGTGTAGTCCCACACCACCTGCTTGCCGTCTGCCCAGGCTTGAAGGGTGATACAATCTGGACGCTTTGGGCTGCCATCAGATCCGCATAGTTGGGGTGGTTCCCTAACTGCTGGGCATCCGGCTGTTGTGAGGCTCCTCTTGATAAGGTTATTAACCTCTTCATGTCTTGCAGTCTTTCCCTCGGATTTACGACACACAAGATCATGGTACCCGAATCTGTCTGCTGCTTCACTGCCACAAATACACCTGTGTTCGGCGAGAATAGTGGCGGCAAGTCGAAGGGCAGCTCCAATGCGGATGGTCTGTGGGTCGAGGCATATGCCAAGGCTGGAGTTGGGAACAGCCAACAGAAAGTCCTCTGCATGAGGAGCTCTCACTACCAGGAGGCGAGCTCTATCCTTCATTGACACACTCTGAAGCATTGCTGGGGCTATATTCTCTACTATTGGGCCATCCCAGTGTGACTGTTTGTAGTTGTTTGGGGAAGCAGGCCTGGTTTCAGAGCCTGTTAAATTATCCCAGATCCTGGCTCCGTCAACGAACTTTTGGTCATGGATTTCAATCTTGTCCCTAAGATGTTCAGGAAGAATCGCTGCTACAAGCCCTCTGGATGCAATGCTTGAAGACAGGAAAGCAGGTAGTGCAATCTGAGATGACTTGCGGACACCAATGCCTCCTAGTCTGACTGGGAGTGTAGCTTGGTCCCACTGCCCATTTTCTAGAGTAAGGTTAAGTACTTTAGTAAAGACCTGCCTCAGGATCCTGTCATATTCGTGGAGTATAGGGTTATCATATGAAGGAGCACATCATAGGAAATATGTCAACCTGGGCAGACTCAAGCCTTTTGTAAGCAGGTACAAGGCATCATGGGTGTTAAGATTGCCTATTCGTTGTTCCATTCTTCTCAATTCTTCCAGTGTCTTCCTGAGAATTGTGTCAATTTCATCGCTTCCCAGAGTTTCTCCAAGCAAGACACTATTTGTAGGGGCAATGACAGACGCTCCTGGAAGTTTTGATATCACTGCATCTATCACTTTTTGACTGACTGAGATGATTTCACATTTGGATGGTTTCAGGATGAGACCCATTTCCTGTCCCCGTGTCATCACCTGTGTAAGATCATTTAGAAGGGACTCCTTTGTACCTGCTAGTGTGCCATCATCCAGGAACCAGATGTTTAGCTCACTGGTCAATCTGACTGTGATTTCCCTAACTGCTGTACAGAAGAGAAATGGTGCGAGAGGGTCCCCTTGCTGGACACCCTCTGATGATGTGATTTCATGCTCTCCAAACAGGAGCATTGATTCCTTGCTATATCCAGCTGAAACATAAGGGAAGAGACCTATGAAATGTTCTTGTACAGCTGCTAATACCACGTCTCTTTTCAGGATATTAAATGCATTATTGAAATCTAATTTAACCACTGCATTGTCCTCAGGCAGGTTGTCGATATACGCCCTTGTTGCATGAACCGTTGCTTCACTTCCTTGAGTGACCCCAAAGCCAAGCTGGTTTGGTTGAAGCATGATGGCCGCCTCTGCGCGAATACTTCAGACAGCAGCTTTAGAAACGAGGCGGCGAAAAGTGTTGCCCACTGCAATTGGCCTAATTCCTCCATCCTTCTATTTAAGGCACAAAGTTATGCACCAAATAAGAGAAAGGGTTTAATTTCGTCAGGAATCAGACCAGCCAAGGAATTGTTGACGAACCTTGTGATCTCTGACAGCAGTGTCTCTGCAATCTCCCTGATAACTGGATTAACCATTTCCTTTAAATACTGTGGCCTTATTCCAGTGTAACCCCCAGCAGAGCCGGACGGGAATGACATTATTGTTTTGCAAAATCAAAGGTTTCACAGTGGGGACAAAGGTTGAACTATTGGTGCCCCTGGCTTCCCTGGCAAGGTGCTTTCCTCTAAGTGCTTCAGCAGTGTCAGCATCCCTGGGGGCAACTGTATCTTCACTGGTGATAATTCTGATTGCTCCCACTGTGTTGCTCTCTTCAATTTTCTTGCTCACTTGGACTCTGATTTTTTTGCTGTCAGTGGAGTGAGTGGGGGTTCTGTCTCTCCCATTTTTGTATTGATGGGGAAGGTGAATGAGGTTATCAGCTCTAGGAAAGTCTCTTAAGGATTTAATGATCATTGAGGCTAGACTCTTTCCCCTTCTTTCCGGCACAGCTAAGCAGACATTGCCAAAAAGTAGCAAGTTGTGCCATGCCTTGATGGTTGGTGGAGCATTTAGGATAGCAGAACCATTGTTTACTTTTATTAAAAGGTCTGTAAGTTTAACAGCTGCGTGTGGACGGGCTGCTTTGGGAATATGTGTGAGTGTCCTGGTACCTGTTGCTTTAATTGCTTCCAAGATATTATCTGATGAGATGAGATCTGTTGGAGTTGGTTCATGTGCCTGAAGTGGCTCTGGGTTATCACTTTCCACAGGAGGACATCCTGAACCATGGCAGCTGCCATGTTTGCGCAGGAAACCAATAGGGTTGAAACAACGAAGCTGTAAACATGACCGACACTTGCCTCTCCTAGTACGTATTGCCAGCCGTGCCTGCTCGCTTCTTCCTGACTGGCATTCATCTGGCTAGGTAGACTGTAGGAGTGGAGTACGACATGTTGGATGGGTAAGGTGCGTGGAAGGTAGTGAACTTGACCGTGGTGGCCTGGTAGGGCTTGTGGGGGAGGGGTCGCTGGTATTTGGGTGGGGAAGGCGCAGGTAGTTGGGTGGGGGTAGCCATGGGAGAGGAGTGAGCGGGGTGCACTACACATGGACTTGCACTCTATATATTGTTCACACTGTCTTACAATATGCACAACATTATTTGTTTCCTATGTACGTCATGAAAGATGTAGCTATGTGCACTGCTGAACCCCAGTGTCTTCCCTCACCACCTACACAGCGCCTCTTCCCCCTCCCCAGTGGCGTGGGGAAGGCGGCACTGGCTGGTCACTCCATCGTTAACATTAACCCCACATTGTTTTTCCATAACATATGCCTCTAATATATATATATATATATATATATATATATATATATATATATATATATATATATATATATATATATATATATATATATATATATATATATATATATATATATCTGTGGAGACAAAAACGTTATCCATGGGGGCAAAGAAGGGAATGTACGAAAGTATAGTCGTACCAACACTCTTATATGGGTGTGAAGCATGGGTTGCAAATGCTGCAGCGAGGAGGAGGCTGGAGGCAGTGGAGATGTCCTGTTTAAGGGCAATGTGTGGTGTAAATATTATGCAGAAAATTCGGAATGTGGAAATTAGGAGAAGGTGTGGAGTTACTAAAAGTATTTGTCAGATGGCTGAAGAAGGGTTGTTGAAGTGGTTTGGTCATTTAGAGAGAATGGATCAAAGTAGAATGACTTGGAGAGCGTATAAATCTGTAGGGAAGGAAGGCGGGGTAGGGGTCGTCCTAGAAAAGGTTGGAGGGAAGGGGTAAAGGAGGTATTGTGGGCGAGGGGCTTGGACTTCCAGCAAGCATGTGTGAGCGTGTTAGATAGGAGTGAATGGAGACGAATGGTTTTGGGACATGACGATCTGTTGGAGTGTGAGCAGGGTAACATTGTGTGAAGGGATTCAGGAAACCAGTTAATTGATTTAGTTGGACTTGAGTCCTGGAAATGGGAAGTACAATGCCTGCACTTTAAAGGAGGGGACTGGGATAGTGACAGCTGGGAGGGACAATTCTCAGCTGTCGTATCTGAGCTCCTCTGCAAAGACAGTGATTATGTATGTGTGTGGTGATAGTGTTGAATGATGATGAAAGTATTTTCTTTTTGGGGATTTTCTTTCTTTTTGGGTCACCCTGCCTCGGTGGGAGACGGCCGACTTGTTGAAAAAAAAAAAAAAAAAAAAAAAAAAAATATATATATATATATATATATATCACAATGACGGCAATGACATCATAAAAAGAACCCTTGCTACAGCTGGATGCCCAGCCGAGAGAGAGCCCTGATCACTAGCAGCCAACAATACCCACAACCCAGCAAACTCCCCTGACGGAATCACCATCTATCCTTGGAAGAATGGCAAGCTCTTAGCATGGGACTATACGTGTGTGTCGACACTGGCTGACACCTATATCCATCACAGTGTCGGGCGACAGGGAGGAGTACAAGATCGGCAAGTACAGGGACATAAGCCAACAGTATCAATTTGTCCCAGTGGGATCAGAGACCTTGGGATCATGGGGAAAAAATGCAACACGTTTCCTTAAAGAACTGGGTGCCAGACTCATCGACACCACCAGGGACTCAAGGGCAGCCACTTTCATGTTCCAGCGCCTCAGCGTGGCAATCCAGAGGGAAAATGCATGCTGCATACTGGGCTCGCGTCCTACTTCGGAGGAGCTGGAAGAGATTCATAATCTTTGATATATTGTACCAATGTATTCATGTTCATGTTTGTGTTTTCTGTCAATGTATTCTGTCTATTAATAAAGCACTTATATATATATATATATATATATATATATATAGGGAGTGGTAGGAGAAGAAAATATTCAAACAGCTCCGGGGAGAACTTCGAGTTGTCCCTGAGGTACGTTTATTGTCTTCTCTGAGGATGAGGGTGCCCAGCAAGTTCTAGAGGTGGTACTCCTATATATATATATATATATATATATATATATATATATATATATATATATATATATATATATATATATATATATATATATATATATTATAAACACATCGGCCGATTCCCACCAAGGCAGGGTGACCCGAAAAAAAAAAAAATCGTCATCATTCACTCCATCATTGTCTTGCCAGAGGGGTGCTTTACATTACAGTTATAAAACTGCAACATTAACACCCCTCCTTCAGAGTGCAGACACTGTACTTCCCATCTCGAGGACTCAAGTCCGGCCTGCCGGTTTCCCTGAATCCCTTCATAAATGTTACTTTGCTCACACTCCAACAGCACGTCAAGTATTAAAACCATTTGTCTCCATTCACTCCTATCAAATACGCACACGCATGCTTGCTGAAAATCCAAGCCCTCGCACACAAAACCTCTTTTACCCCCTCCCTCCAACCTTTCCTAGGCTGACCCCTACCCCGCCTTCCCTCCACTACAGATTTATACACTCTCGAGGTCATTCTGTTTCGTTCCATTCTCTCTACATGTCCGAACCACCTCAACAACCCCTTCTCAGCCCTCTGGATAATAGTTTTGGTAATCCCGCACCTCCTCCTAATTTCCAAACTCCGAATTCTCTGCATTATATTCACACCACACATTGACCTCAGACATGACATCTCCACTGCCTCCAGCCTTCTCCTCGTTGCGACATTCATCACCCATGCTTCACACCCATATAAGAGTGTTGGTATAACTATACTCTCATACATTCCCCTCTTAACTTCCATGGTCAAAGTTCTTTGTCTCCACAGACTCCGAAGTGCACCACTCACTCTTTTCCCCTCATCAATTCTATGATTCACCTCATCCTTCATAGACCCATCTGCTGACATGTTCACTCCCAAATATCTGAATACATTCACCTCCTCCATACTCTCTCCCTCCAATCTAATATCCAATCTTTTGTCACCTAATCTTTTTGTTATCCTCATCACCTTATTCTTTCCTATATTCACTTTCAATTTTCTTCTTTTACATACCTTACCAAATTCATCCACCAACCTCTGCAACTTCTCTTCAGAATCTCCCAAAAGCACAGTGTCATCAGCAAAAAGCAACTGTGACAACTCCCACTTTGTATTTGATTCTTTGTTTTTTAACCCGACACCTCTTGCCAAGACCCTCGCATTCACTTCTCTTACAACCCCATCTATAAATATATTGAACAACAACGGTGACATCACACATCCCTGTCTAAGGCCTACTTTTACTGAGAAATAATCTCCCTCTCTCCTACACACTCTAACCTGAGCCTCACTATCCTCATAAAAGCTCTTCACTGCTTTCAGTAACCTACCTCCTATTCCATACACCTGCAACATCTGCCACATTTCCCCCCTATCCACCCTATCATACGCCTTTTCCAAATCCATAAATGCCACAAAAACCTCTTTACCCTTATCCAAATACTGTTCACCTATATGTTTTACTGCAAACACTTGGTCTACACACCCCCTACCTTTCCTAAAGCCACCTTGTTCATCTGTAATTCTGCTCTCCGTCTTACTTTAATTCTTTCAATAATAACTCTACCATACACTTTACCTGGTATACTCAACAGACTTATTCCCCTATAATTTTTGCACTCTCTTTTGTCCCCTTTGAATTTATACAAAGGAACAATACACGCTCTCTGCCAGTCCCTAGGTACCTTACTCTCTTCCATACATGTATTAAATAATAGCACCAACCACTCCAAAACTATATCTCCGCCTGCTTTCAACATTCCTACCTTTATCCCATCAATCCCAGCTGCTTTACCCCCTTTCATTCTACCTACTGCCTCACGAACTTCCCCCACACTCAAAACTGGCTCTTCCGCACTCCTACAAGATGTTATTCCTCCTTGCCATATACACGAAATCACAGCTTCCTAGTCTTCATCAACATTTAACAACTCCTCAAAATATTCCCTCCATCTACCCGATACCTCTAACTCTCCATTTAATAACTCTCCTCTCCTATTTTTAACTGTCAAATCCATTTGTTCCCTAGGCTTCCTCAACTTATTAATCTCACTCCAAAACTTTTTCTTATTTTCAACATAATTTGTTGATAACATCTCACCCATTATCTCATTTGCTCTCTTTTTACATTGCTTGACCACTCTCTTAACCTCTTTTTCTTCTTTTATATATATATATATATATATATATATATATATATATATATATATATATATATATATATATATATATATATATATATATATATATATGTGTGTGTGTGTGTGTGTGTGTGTACTCACCTAATTGTACTCACCTAATTGTGGCTCCTGGCCCCGCCTCTGCGCTGCCCGCTACTGGGTATCTGCTCTCCCTGCTCTATGAGCTTTATCATACCTCGTCTTAAAACTGTGTATGGTCCCTGCCTCCACTATGTCTTTCTCTAGACTATTCCACTTCCTGACTACTCTGTGGCTGAAGAAATGCTTCCTAACATCCCTTTGACTCATCTGAGTCTTCAGCTTCCAGTTGTGTCCCCTTGTTTCTGTGTTCCTTCTCTGGAACATCCTGTCACTGTCTACCTTGTCGATTCCCCGCAGTATTTTGTATGTCGTTATCATGTCTCCTCTGTGTGTGTGTGTGTGTGTGTGTGTGTGTGTGAAGGAAGAAAATGTGAAACATTATGAATGCAAGCAGTGAAAGACTTGTAACATGAGTGTTGAAGATGAGAGATACCTGCAGCAGCAGCAGCAGCAGCAACAGCCAGGAAGATCAACCCGCAGATCAACATTCTTGGTTCTGTTACACTTGAGTTGCTTGTGATCAAACAGACTCTGAAATAAAACAAATATTAAAGCTACATTTAATTTTTAATCAGGAGGAAATATTAATCTCTGAGGGATAATAAAGTGCTTAGGAAATGGGAAGCATTTTGGTTTCACTCAAGAAAGTGGAAAATCAACTCTGGTCAGGAATTAAGAGCCACTCACTGACACCATGGGTAGTAATGCTAAGACAAGAGCCACTCACTGACACCATGGGTAGTAATGCAAAGACAAGAGCCACTCACTGACACCATGGGTAGTAATGCTAAGACAAGAGCCACTCACTGACACCATGGGTAGTAATGCTAAGACAAGAACCACTCACTGACACCATGGGAAGTAATGCTAAGACAAGAGCCACTCACTGACACCATGGGTAGTAATGCTAAGACAAGAGTCACTCACTGACACCATGGGTAGTAATGCTAAGACAAGAGCCACTCACTGACACCATGGGTAGTAATGCTAAGACAAGAGTCACTCACTGACACCATGGGTAGTAATGCTAAGACAAGAGCCACTCACTGACACCATGGGTAGTAATGCTAAGACAAGAGCCACTCACTGACACCATGGGTAGTAATGCTAAGACAAGAGTCACTCACTGACACCATGGGTAGTAATGCTAAGACAAGAGCCACTCACTGACACCATGGGTAGTAATGCTAAGACAAGAGTCACTCACTGACACCATGGGTAGTAATGCTAAGACAAGAGCCACTCACTGACACCATGGGTAGTAATGCTAAGACAAGAGCCACTCACTGACACTATGGGTAGTAATGCTAAGACAAGAGTCACTCGCTGACACCATGGGTAGTAATGCTAAGACAAGAGCCACTCACTGACACCATGGGTAGTAATGCTAAGACAAGAGCCACTCACTGACACCATGGGTAGTAATGCTAAGACAAGAGTCACTCACTGACACCATGGGTAGTAATGCTAAGACAAGAGTCACTCACTGACACCATGGGTAGTAATGCTAAGACAAGAGTCACTCACTGACACCATGGGTAGTAATGCTAAGACAAGAGCCACTCACTGACACCATGGGTAGTAATGCTAAGACAAGAGTCACTCACTGACACCATGGGTAGTAATGCTAAGACAAGAGCCACTCACTGACACCATGGGTAGTAATACTAAGACAAGAGCCACTCACTGACACCATAGGTAGTAATGCTAAGACAAGAGGCACTCACTGACACCATGGGTAGTAATGATAAGACAATTATTTCACACATGCATGTGCAAACGCTTGTGCGCGCACACACACACACAAACACACACACACACATACATACGTACATGTCCGGACACACAGACACACACACACCAGTACATATCTGTACACACACACACACACACACACACACATACACACACACACACTGAGGAGGAAGTGAAGAGGCTACTAAGCGAGCTAGATACCTCAAAGGCGATGGGGCCGGACAACATTTCTCCATGGGTCCTGAGAGAGGGAGCAGAGGAGCTATGTGTACCTCTAACAACAATCTTCAACACGTCTATCGAAACAGGGCAACTACCAGAGGTATGGAAGACAGCAAATGTAGTTCCAATTTTTAAAAAAGGAGACATAAACGTAGCACTAAACTACAGACCAGTGTCACTGACATGTATAGTATGCAAGGTCATGGAGAAGATTATCAGGAGAAGAGTGGTGGAGCACCTAGAAAGGAATGAGCTTATCAACGACGGCCAACACGGTTTCAGGGACGGGAAATCCTGTGTCACAAACCTACTGGAGTTCTATGACAGGGTGACAGCAGTAAGACAAGAGAGAGAGGGGTGGGTAGATTGCATATTCTTGGACTGTAAGAAGGCGTTTGACACAGTCCCACACAAGAGATTAGTGCAGAAGCTGGAGGACCAGGCAGGGATAACAGGGAAGGCACTACAATGGATCAGGGAATACCTGTCAGGAAGACAGCAGCGAGTCATGGTCCGTGGCGAGGTGTCAGAGTGGGCGCCGGTGACGAGTGGGGTTCCACAGGGTCAGTCCTAGGACCGGTGCTGTTTCTGGTGTTTGTGAACGACATGACGGAAGGAATAGACTCCGAAGTGTCCCTGTTTGCAGATGATGTGAAGTTGATGAGAAGAATTCAATCGGAAGAGGACCAGGCAGAACTACAAAGGGATCTGGACAGGCTGCAAGACTGGTCCAGCAATTGGCTCCTGGAGTTCAACCCAACCAAGTGCAAAGTCATGAAGATTGGCGAAGGGCAAAGAAGACCGCAGACGGAGTACAGTCTAGGGGGCCAGAGACTACAAACCTCAATCAAGGAAAAAGATCTTGGGGTGAGTATAACACCAGGCACATCTCCTGAGGCGCACATCAACCAAATAACTGCTGCAGCATACGGGCGCCTAGCAAACCTAAGAACAGCATTCCGACATCTTAATATAGAATCGTTCAGAACCCTGTACACTGTGTACGTTAGGCCCATACTGGAGTATGCAGCACCAATTTGGAACCCACATTTATCCAAGCACGTAAAGAAGCGAGAGAAAGTGCAAAGGTTTGCAACAAGACTAGTCCCGGAGCTAAGGGGTATGTCCTACGAGGAGAGGTTAAGGGAAATCGACCTGACGACACTGGAGGACAGGAGAGATAGGGGGGACATGATAACGACATATAAAATACTGAGAGGAATTGACAAGGTTGACAGAGACAGAATGTTCCAAAGATGGGACACAGCAACAAGGGGACACAGTTGGAAGTTGAAGACTCAGATGAATCACAGGGATGTTAGGAAGTATTTCTTCAGTCACAGAGTAGTCGGGAAGTGGAATAGCTTGGGAAGCGATGTAGTGGAGGCAGGTTCCATACACAGCTTTAAGAAGAGGTATGATAAAGCTCATGGCGCAGGGAGAGTGACCCAGTAGCGGCCAGTGAAGAGGCGGGGCCAGGAGCTATGTCTCGACCCTTGCAACCACAACTAGGTGAGTACAACTAGGTGAGTACACGCACACAGCGTGGCGGTGCCAGGAGCTCTGAATTGACCCCTGCAGCCTCAAATAGGTGAGTACTCACTGATGCAGCGGGAAAAGCAATGGGAACAGGAGAGAGAGAAGGCAGATTTTATCCAAGGGCTTCATGAGGCCGGAGGGTTAGGTAAGATTCGTCAGATAACGGTACAAGTGTTGCCTGACGCAGGTCTTAGTCATATAAAGACCCGCCAGTGGAGCTTATGGTCATGTGACCGAGGTCTTCTGCTGACTTACCAGTCCATCCCTTTAAAACTTATGGTCATAATTATAACCTTTTAGTAGGCTGTAGGGAGGACATATGAAGTAAGACGACACCGAAAGTAAAAAGAGGCTGAAAATATTATCAAACAAAGAGGAGAGGAGGACATGACTGAGCTGATAAATTATCAGAGATTAGGGGATACTCGATGGGAAAATGTCGACCAGTTAGATTAGTTTTTCAGGACAGAAACAGTGCTAAACAGGATCCTGCAGCAGAAACCACACTTCGCACTCACAGACTCCACCTCCCACAGCACAACCCCCACCTACATAGCAGCCTCCCATTGTGTCATGCCAGGTCTCCCAGTCCCCACAAACCCCCATAATACAATCTTGGAAAAGAAGCTGAGGTCAGTGGTCACGTGTGGTCATACCTGTCCTAAACTGTCTGGGAATTAGCGTGGGGTGTTACCGAGCACATGGCTAGCTGCAGTGTTTTAGAATCTCAGGTTAAAGTGCTGAAGAAGGAGGTTCTACTTCTTCAGGAGGAAAATAGGAGGCTGAAGCTTCGCCTAGGAGGGTTTGGGAGTGTGTGTGAGATGGTTGGTGCTGGTGAGGAGGAAATGGTTACCAACAGTGAGAGTGGCAGCCGCTTTAAGTGGCAAGTGGTTCACAATTCAGGAAGAAGGAAGATTAATAGAGAAGATGTGAAGGTAGGAAATCGATTCTCTGTTCTCCAGGACGAGTGTACTTCAGGGGTTAGTGAGGTTAAAGGTACCACTGTCTTCCCTGCTAATCAAGGTAAGAATATTCTGATTGTGGGAGACTCTCAGATAAGATATATGGACCGTGCTTTTTGTAACAGAGATAGGAAGGTCAGACAGAGGGTGTGCCTCCTAGGAGCTGGTGTTGGTGACATAGTCAGCAGGTTGGATAATATTGTGTCAGGTAATGGGAACAACCCCATTATCTGTCTTAGTGCTGGTGGAAATGACATTGAGAAGGGCAGAAGACAGGAGCTACTAGGTAAGTACAGGTCAGCCATAGAAGTAGTTAGGTCTAAGGGGAGGATCCCAATCATATGTAGCATTTTGCCTAGAAAGGGAGTGGGCAATGAATGGATGTCTAGGGCAATTGGTATAAATTGCTGGCTAGACAGGTAATGCAAGGAACTTGCAATTCCATTCATTGATAACTGGGACAAATTCTATGGCAAACATGATATGTATGCAAGGGATGGGGTTCATCTCTCTGGGGCTGGAGTGGTTGCATTAGCCGATTCGATTGAGGGGGTCATTGGAGACTTGTCTACGACTTTAAACTGATAGTGTTTGTGGGAAACAATCAGGCTGTAGTATTAGGCCTGGAAACAGCAGATATTACCAAGATACCTCAGGGATATGTTTAAAAGACAATATTCAAAATAAAGTTGCTAGTAAAGGCAAAGCAATTGATCAACAAACAAAGAGAGATAGTAGAGGGCAACAAGTGACTAGCTCCCTTAAGGTTTACTATACAAATAGTAGGAGTCTAAGAAATAAGATAGATGAGCTAAGATTACTTGCAAGTGCAGGTAATATAGATATTATTGCTATAACAGAGACCTGGTTCAACCTGAAAGATATAGAAATGCCTTCCGAGTGCAACATACAGGGTTATAAACTATTCCACACTGATAGGGTCAACAGGAAGGGTGGTGGAGTGGCGATGTATGTCAGAGATAATTTAAATTGTTGTGTTAGACAATATATAAGATTAGAAACATCGGACACAGAATCTGTTTGGTTACAGTTTCTCGATGGTCGTGAAAAATTAATTTTGGGTGTGATTTACAGGCCCCAAAGCCTGGATAGGGAGCGCAGTAAGCTGCTATGGGACGAAATTCATAAGGCGTCTAGATATGAAAATGTTGTGTTAATGGGAGATTTTAACTTTAGACAAATTGATTGGAACAATGTGACAGGTAATCTTGAGTCTAGTGACTTTCTTGATACGGTTCAGGATTGTTTTTTAAAACAGTTTGTGACAGAACCAACTAGAGGTAGCAACTTGCTTGATTTGGTTCTTGCCAACAAAGAATCACTAATTAATAATCTTGAGGTTAATGAAGAGCTTGGGGAAAGCGATCACAAATCACTTAGTTTCAATATATCATGGAATTACCCAGGTAACTGTAATCAAGTCCCTGTTCCAGACTTTCGCTTAGCCGATTTCATGGGGCTGAGAAATTACCTAGGTGGGGTAAATTGGAATGACCTGACTATGGATCAGGTAGATGGTCTTGGTTGCCAATATGACGTTTTCCAGAGCGTAGTTCTAGCTGCCCAGACAACTTTTGTTCCAAGTAGGGAAATTAGATCTAACAAAAATGATCCTAAATGGATGAACAATAGATTAAAACATCTCATTGGTCAAAAGAGAGCCATATATAGGCGTATCAAAAGAGGGGATGAACAGATAAGAAATCAATATTTTCAATTAAAGAGAGAAATAAAAAAAAAGGAATAAAAAAAACAAAAAGGGATTATGAGGCTAAGGTCGCAAGGGATTCGAAGACTAACCCAAAAGTGTTCTTTCAGGTATACAGAAGTAAGATTAGGGACAAGATAGGCCCACTTTAGAGTAACTCAGGACAGATCACGGACAGTGATAAGGATATGTGTGAAATTTTCAATACTTACTTCCTCTCAGTTTTTACTCAGGAAGATACTAGCGGAATTCCAGAAATAATAAATTATGTTGAACACGAAGATAATAGACTATGCTCGATTGGGGTAACTAGTGACATGGTCCTCAGACAAATAGAGAAATTAAAACCTAACAAATCCCCAAGCCCTGATGAACTGTTTGCAAGAGTTTTAAAGGAATGTAAAGGGGAACTTAGCAAACCTCTGGCATATCTTTTCAATATATCACTACAAACTGGCATAGTGCCAGAGAAGTGGAAAAGGGCAAATGAAATACCTATTTACAAGGCAGGTGACAGGTCCTTAGCTTCGAACTATAGACCAATAAGCCTTACCTCCATAGTTGGTAAGTTTATGGAATCAATAATTGCCGAGGCAATTCGTAGCCATCTTGAAAAGCATAAATTGATTAATGAATCTCAACACGGTTTTACTAAGGGGCGTTCCTGTCTTACGAATTTAATAACTTTTTTCACTAAGGTTTTTGAGGAGGTAGATCATGGTAATGATTATGATATTGTGTATATGGACTTCAGTAAGGCTTTCGATAAAGTTCCACATCAGAGGCTACTGAGGAAACTTAAGGCACACGGAATATGAGGTGAAATTTTTTCCTGGGTAGAGGCATGGTTGACAAATGGGCAGCAGAGTTTGCATAAATGGAGAGAAATCAGAGTGGGGGCAGGTCTCATGCGGTGTTCCACAGGGGTCAGTTTTGGGCCCACTGTTGTTTACAATTTACATAAACGACATAGATGAGGGAATAAATAGCAACATAAGCAAATTTGCTGATGCCACCACAATAGGCCGTCCAATTCATTCTAATGAGGACATTAGAGCACTCCAGGATGATTTTAATAGACTGATGCAGTGGTTGGAGAAGTGGCAGATGCAGTTTAATGTAGACAAATGCAAAGTTCTAAATGTTAGGCAGGGCAATAACCATGCCACATATAAACTGAATAATGTAGATCTTATTACTTGTGATTGCGAGAAGGATTTAGGAGTTCTGGTTAGTAGTAATCTTAAACCAAGACAACAGTGCATACGTGTTCGCAATAAAGCTAACAGAATCCTTGGCTTCATATCTAGAAGTATAAACAAGGGTCAGTCCTAGGGACGGTGCTGTTTCTAGTGTATGTGAATGACATGATGGAAGAGATAAATTTAGAGGTGTCCCTGTTTGCAGACGACGTGAAGCTGATGCAGAGAATTCAAGTGGATGAGGATCAGATAGAATTACATAGGTATCTGGGCAGGCCGCAAGCCTGGTCTGACGACTGCCTCCTAGAGTATAACCTACCAAGTGCAAAGACATGAAGATCAAGGAAGATCAAAGAAGACTACAGAAAGAGTACAGGATAGGTGACCAAGAACTTGAACCCTCACTCAAGGAAAAGAATCTTGGGGTGAGTATAATACCGAGCAAATCTCATGAGGTGCACATCAACCAAATAAGTGCTGCAGCATATGGGCTCCTGGCAAACCTAAGAATAGCGTTTCAACTCCTTAGCAAGGTATCGTTCAAGACTGTACACCATGTACGTCAGGTCTATATTGGAGTATGCAGCACCAGTGTGGAGACACTTTCACTAAATCCTCCTGTTAGTATGACAAAGGGAACAAGGTAACAGAAGAAGACTTAGTTTGGTCTTGAAGTCCATATTCCAGCAGCCTCTGCCTGGATCTGCCCTCGACGTAACTACAGTAGATTTCACAGGTGGCTGAAGAGATGGAGTAACCTGGTTAACTTTGTACCAAAGGAGCCTATATGTCAAGTATTTCATATTTGCCTTCAAATGTGACAGGTTACTCACGTTTGTTGGGCGAATTGCCCATAGATCATGGGGTCTATTGGTAACCTCAATCAAATTCCATATCTACCTATTAGCTGCAGCCAACACTAGCTAATATGAGTTTGACTGGACTTACCTGGGTATTGTAACAGTCCCAATGTTACCCCAAGAATGATAACTTGAGTAGGCTGCTGTCCACAGATACGTCGCAATAATGTCCTATCTCTCGTAACTGGTTCAATATAGTCACTCCCTTCTGTGGACAATACGAATGTATTGTCCACAGAAGGGAGAAGTTTCCTCCAATGTTCAGTTGTACCGCCTGAGTGCTCACCGCAGAACACGTTAAACACACGTTATCGTGACTTTACCGTGAATTAGGTCACTCGTAATTTGCGCTAAATTAACTTTCCTAGTGTTCTAGAGATTGTGTGATCAAGAGTCTATGAACGCGTGGCCACTTTCTTTTTATGTGGCAGGTACTGTCCACGTCGTGGTGTCCCGTGACACGTTCACCCTCGTTCCTTGAAGCAATCTGACCCCGCCCATCTACGCACAAGCCCCTCCAGGCACTAACTGATGACGTAGGCTTATAGGTATTTATTGCCAGCGCTTGCGACGGAGTTCAACACAAGATGGCTGTTTCTTGCTATTCTAACGGTGGGCTGGGAGTCATAATACCCCTAATTGTTTATCAGATAAGAGGTGTTTTCTTTTGTTTTTTTCCTGCCATAGGGAAAGAGCAATTGACCCAGGTTTAACCTCGTATGTGTAATTGCTCAGAGATTCTAGTAAGGAGCAGAGGATACCCTGACATCAGCATGAGAGGCCCAGCTCTGATACATGTGTTTGCTAGCTGTCATGAGAACAAAGAAGTGAAAGAGTTCACTAACCCCTTCTGAGAGGGATAGGCCCCTCAGAGAGCTGAGGGGGCTGAGAGTTACCCCCCTTTCTAAATTCTTCACACTGGGGGTGGGCGAAGTTCGCCATCACTGCTGACTGTCTTTTCTTAACATGAGTCTGTGGGGTTTCTTGAGAATCACTAAGTTCGTTTTAAACACTGTGTAATCTAACGGCACTAGTTTATCTATTGTACTTTTGTTCACTACACCTTTGCCAAGAACTTCAACTGTCTTGATGATTCCATTTGCATCAGGATGTATAGTCACCATTTTTCCTAGGGGCCATTGAGACCATCATTGTCAATAATCACTGCCACCAGGTTTCAAGGAAGTATGATTTGAGGTGTTTGAATTTACGTCTGAGTTGCTCAGATTAGAGATAAGTAGGATCCTCCATGATTTCTTCATCATTCATAGGAGGAACTGGTTCAAGCCTTCTGCCATGGAGTAAATAAGACGGACTTAACATGGTGATGTACCTGGGTACTGACATGTACGTCCATCAAAGTGACGACATGTGGTGCAGTCCCTTATTTGTTTCTTCACGCTTTGTCGACCTTGAGGTATCCAGTAGGACTGTCGTATGTGACAAAGTGTGTCAGCTACTCCACCATATAACACGTTACTTTGGGCATTTTCAACAATCAGTTTTATTAGCCAATGATTTCTGGGGATTAATATGGGATGTATTGCTTCCTTAGGTAGTAAAAAATTATGGATTCTTCCCCGACATCTTAGAATTTCTTCTGAGTCGAGATAAAGTCCTAAAGAGTGAATCATATTAGGTTTCTTTGGGGATTTATACTGAGTTTTCAGAAATTTGTACTCTGTAGAGAAGACATCTTTCTGTATTTGTTTTACCAAGTATGTATTTGCTGGGTTCAGAAAATTCATAATTATGCTTTGTCCCTTTAATGAATTTGAAGACAAGAGTTGTAACACTTAAGAGTTTACCCGAAGATGAGTATTTAGATCCATCAATGACTATTTCTTTTGTGTCTGTTGTATTTAATCAGGTTGTTTCTGCTGTGTTCAAGCAGACTGTTTTTTCTGGCATAATATGAGCCTTTTGCTGAAGCCAGTTATTTTCATTATAGTGATTATAGAGCAAGTTAGGTCCGTGGAGCCATAATTTATTATCCATAAATTTCTTGAGTGGGACACCACGTGACAACATGTCAGCTGGATTCTGCTACTCTGTTTTGAACATGGACCAACTTACTCTTGTTATTTAGTAAACACTGGAGATCAGATTCATTATCACTCCAAATCTCGTTTTTTTTCAATAGTGAGATGATCAAGTACTTTTCTGAGATATATAGCTAGCTTTGTACCTACATAGAGTGCTGTCAGTTCCAATTGTGGCACTGTTCTGACTTTCAGTGGTGCTACTCTGGTTTTGGAAGTAATTAATAAGCTTCCTTCAGCTCTGACGCATGTGTCTGCTAGCTGTCATGATAACAAGGATGCGGAAGTGATCACTAGCCCCTTCCGAGAGAGCTGAGAGTTCCTTTCCCCACTTTCCAAATTGGAGTTAATTCTCCGCAACCAGTATGGAACCCACACCTGGTCAAACTAGTCAAGAAATTAGAGAAAGTGCAAAAAAGGTTTGCAACAAGACTAGTCCTAGAGCTAAGTAATGTCCTAGGAGGAGAAGTTAAGGGAATTCGAAATGACGATACTGGAGGACAGGAGACGTAGGGATATGATAACGACATATGAAATACTGAGAGGAATTGACAAGGTGGATAGGGACAGGATGTTTCAGAGATGACACAGTAACAACGGGTTACAACTGGAAGTTGAAGACTCAGATGAGTCACAGGGATTCAGGAAGTATTTCTTCAGCCATAGAGTTGTCAGAAAGTGCAGCAATCTGGAGAGTGTTGTAGTGGAGGCAGGATTCATAAATAGGTTTAAGAGATAGCGCGACCACCGAGGTGGGGCCAGGAGCGGTGACTAGACCCCTGCAACCACAAATAGGTGAGTATACACACACACACACACACACACACACACACTCTCTCTCTCTCTGAAAATTTGTGAATTGGTTAATGTGTGTGTGTGTGTGTACTCACCTAATTGTACTCACCTAATTGCGTTTGCAGGGGTCGAGACTCAGCTCCTGGCCCCGCCTCTTCACTGATCGCTACTGAGAGAGAGGACCCAGTAGCGATCAGTGAAGAGGCGGGGCCAGGAGCTGAGTCTCGATCCCTGCAACCATAATTAGGTGAGTACACACACACACACATGAACCAACTCACAAATTTTCAGAGACTTTAGGGACAAAAATGCACATTCAAATTGCTATTCAAGAGAGAATTGGTATGAAAGAAGATCTTGCAGTGGAAACCATAGTTAATGGTTTCCCCAAAACACCAGGGAGTTTACCACAACTGCGACAAAACACTAAAAGAACAGAAACAACTCAGAGAGAGTAAAAATGAGCCAGATCCAGGAAGTGGAGACAGGGCAGGTACTGATAGAGAGGGAAGCACAGCCTTAGGGAAAACAACGAAAACAACCACCCACAACACCACCTACAGAATCCCATAAACCCCTACCACCACATACAATAACCAGAAACAAGCCACACTCCACACCCAAAGCCCCCACCTCTCCCAACACAAATATCTAGCCATGCCTTCTACACCCTCAATCCACACCAGTCTATCCCACCCCACAGAATACAGTTCTAGAAAGGAAGCTCAATGTATGTTACTTCAATGCAAATGGAATAACAAATAAGAGTGAGGAGTGACAAAAAAAATCACTGTGGCATTCCTGAATATCACAGCACTCACAGAGACAAATCTCTGAGGGGTGATAACAGATGTGATCTTCCCAAATGTATATCAGATCCTGAGGAAAGACAGGGGAACAGAGAGGGAGGAGGAGTTGCACTGCTCATCAAAAACCAATGGAGTTTTGATCAGATGGGAGGACTAGACACGGGTGTAGCGGATGACTACATAGTAGGAACACTTCAGACTGGGGTTCTAAAAGTGATGATTGCCGTGATATACAACCTGTCATCAAACAGCAGGAGACCAAGATATTGGTAACAGCAACCCATTGATGGTAGCCACACTAGAAAAGGTGGACAGAAGCACCCACATGGGCAGGGCAAAGTTACTCGTCATGAGGGATTTCAACCACAAGGAAACTGAGTGGGAAAATCTGGAGCCACATGGGGGACCAGAGACGTGGAGGGCTAAGATGCAGGAGACAGTGCTGGAAAACGTCATGCACCAACATTTTAGGAACACAACCAGAGAGACTAGCCAGCAAGGCTGGACCTCGTATTCACCCTAAACAGGTCATGGGGGATATCACACACGTTTCAAATACATAGTAAAGTTAACAATGGAGATAAAAGCAGCAGAAGGACCTGAGGAGCCAAATTTAAAAAAGGAGACTACACAGGTATAAGACAATTCCAGCATTAGGTGAAGTGGGTAAGAGAGCTAGAGGGGAAGACAATAAACGAAATGATCGAACATGTTACTACAAAGTGAAGTAAGGCGGAGGAGAAGTTTGTACCAAGAGGCAGAAGAAACTATGGGAAAACAAGAATGAGCCCATTGTTTACCCAGAAGTGTGGAGAGACCAAAGCCAAGTGTGCTAGAGCATGGACAAATTATAGAAGGAAAGTGACTTTGGAAAACAAGGTGATGAACCGAAGAGCCAGAAATGAATATGCAGGGATTAGGAGAGAGGTCTAGCGGCAATTCTAGAATGACATAGCATCAAAAGCAAAATCTGACCCAAAGCTTTTATAAAGCCAAACATGACCATGCTCAGGAAGGAAGGAGAGGAGCTCACAGGTAGTGACCAGGAAGTACGTCATGAGCTCAGTTCAAGATTCATGAAGGTATTCACAGTCGAGACAGAGAGACTTTCAGCAAACAGAGGTACACCAGCAAGTGCTAGACACACTGCACACAAAAGCTAGGTGAACTAGATATCTCGAAGTCAGTGGTCCCAGATAATATCTCCGATTGTTGTTAATGGCATTATGTGTGCCATTAACAACAACCTTCAATAAATCTATTGAAATAGGGCAGCTGCCCTTGTGGAATCCCAGGCTCAAGTGTCTCAGTGTATGTCACTGGAAGAGGGCAGAGTGCAGCATAAGATGAAAATTTTCAGGGAATCAGTAAAAACCATAAGTCATGAGGAAGCTACTATCCAAATTTCTTTAATAAAAATAATAAATTACGGTATATACGGTCCATATTTATTTCAAACCTTTCAAAGAGATTAATATACTGAAATGCAGAAGCACATAAAGCTTGAAGCCGCTCAGAAGTTGCCTTACCACTTTATGAGCACAAATATTAAAACCAATCATATGCAGCTGTATTTTTTTTTTTTTTTTTTTTTTTCAGTTTCTTTAAAAAATGCGGTCTGGGACCTACACAGCTAAAATCAATCCAAACTTTTCTCTAAGCTTTCAGATGAAACATCAGCTATTGAAGACTAATGCTGTTCAAAAAAATTTTAATTTTCATCGGAAGAAAACCTTAAAAGCCCACGGTAATGTAGTGCCAATGAAACATAAGGAATTTAAATTTGATTCAAGTAAGAAGACAAGTCCGGTTCCTTGGATCACGAACCAATCATCATCATCAAAGGGAAAAAATGCAGTAAGGTAAAATTATATTATAGTATTTCGAGGTTAAAAGTGGCAGAGCCTCTCTCCAGTGTGCATAGGTCACCCAGGCATGTATACAGTCCCATGAATCTTACCCAAGATACAAATGTTAAACTAGCGTTGGCACTCACCTGTATATTCCCACCTCCTACCCTTCCTCAACCTTTACCCATATTTCTATCCTTACCCATCCTTCTTCCTTCCCCATCTTACCGACGCTCAGGTCAAATCAAGCTCAAGCTCAAGCGTTGAAACATTGACGTCGATGGAATAATGCGTTCTCGATTAATAAACGAAAATTTATGATAAAGCAAGCAAAAGTATTTCTGAAAATGTTCCGAAAAATAGGAAGGTCTCTCCTCGTTAAATTTAAAAACACCATAAAATAGAAGATTTTTATTTTTCCAGTTTTCTTTTTAAAAGATCAAATTTCATAAAATTGGCAAAAAATTGAGAATTGGCACCCACATAGTTTAAAATTAATAAACAAATTCTTAAGATACACCAGCATTTAGGTTTTTAAGCTAATTGGAAGAATCATTCACTAGTTATTACATGGGAAACAATTTACATAAAAAAAATTGGAAATTGAAAATTCACACAGGTCAGATTGAATGACAAACTGCCTCTTAATTAAGCCAATCAATGTCAAACATTTGAAGCCGATTAGAACAGGCATTCTCGAGTAACTGATCTAATTCCAAAGATTATAAGTTTTTTAACTATTTCAGTAAAATTCCAAACTTCTACCTATTGAGACTAATCTCATGAAGTATCATCCATTATGAAGACTGTATCGTCAATAATATTTTGAAGTCACTCAGAAGAATCAGTCGTTGTTGTAATTCATCCTGACCTACACGCTCTCTCATCCTGGCCTACACGCTCTCTCATACTGGCCTACACGCTCTCTCATCCTGGCCTACACGCTCTCTCATCCTGGCCTATAGGCTCTCTCATCCTGGCCTACACGCTCTCTCATCCTGGCTACACGCTCTCTCATCCTGGCCTACACGCTCTTTCATCCTGGCCTACATGCTCTCTCATCCTGGCCTACACGCTCTCTCATCCTGGCCTACATGCTCTCTCATCCTGGCCTACATGCTCTCTCATCTGGCCTACACGCTCTCTCATCCTGCCTACGCTCTCTCATCCTGGCCTCACGCTCTCTCATCCTGGCCTCACCTCTCTCATCCTCGGCCTACACGCTCTCTCATCCTGTCCGCTCTCTATCTGGCCTCCTCTCTCATCCTGGCCTACAGCTCTTCATCTGCTCAGCTCTTCATCCTGGCCTACATGCTTCTCATCTGGCCTCAGCTCTCTCATCCTGGCCTACAGCTCTCTATCCTGGCCTACGCTCTCATCCTGGCTCACGCTCTCTCATCTGGCCTACACGCTCTCTATCCTGGCCTACACGCTCTCTCATCCTGGCCTACACGCTTCTATCCTGGCTCACGTCTTCATCCTGCCTCAGCTCTCTCATCCTGGCCTACAGCTCTTCATCCTGGCCTACAGCTTCTCATCCTGGCCTGCACGCTCTCTCATCCTGGCCTGCACGCTCTCTCATCTGGCCTACACTCTCTCCTCTTGGCCTACATGCTCTCTCATCCTGGCCTGCACGCTCTCCATCCTGGCCTATACGCTCTCTCATCCTGGCCTCACGCTCTCTCATCCTGTGCTCTACATTGCTCTCTCTCATCCTGGCCTACATGCTCTCTCATCCTGGCCTACATGCTCTCTCATCCTGGCTTACACGCTCTCTCATCCTGGCTTACACGCTCTCTCATCCTGGCCTACACGCTCTTTCATCCTGGCCTACACGCTCTTTCATCCTGGCCTACATGCTCTCTCATCCTGGCTTACACGCTCTCTCATCCTGGCCTACATGCTCTCTCATCCTGGCCTACATGCTCTCTCATCCTGGCCTACACGCTCTCTCATCCTGGCCTGCACGCTCTCTCATCCTGGCCCACGCTCTCTCATCCTGGCCTGCACGCTCTCTCATCCTGGCCTACACGCTCTCTCATCCTGGCCTGCACGCTTCTCTCATCTTGGCCTACACGCTCTCTCATCCTGGCTACGCTCTCTAATCCAGGCCTGCACGCTCTCTATCCTGCCTACACGCTCTCTCATCCTGGCCTACACGCTCTCTCATCCTGGCCTACACGCTCTCTCATCCTGGCCTGCACGCTCTCTCATCCTGGCCTACACGCTCTCTCATCCTGGCCTACACGCTCTCTCATCCTGGCCTACACGCTCTCTCATCCTGGCCTGCACGCTCTCTCATCCTGGCCTACACGCTCTCTCATCCTGGCCTACACGCTCTCTCATCCTGGCCTACACGCTCTCTCATCCTGGCCTGCACGCTCTCTCATCCTGGCCTACACGCTCTCTCATCTTGGCCTACACGCTCTCTCATCCTGGCCTACACGCTCTCTCATCCTGGCCTACACGCTCTCTCATCCTGGCCTGCACGCTCTCTCATCCTGGCCTACACACTCTCTCCTCCTGGCCTACATGCTCTCTCATCCTGGCCTACACGCTCTCTCATCCTGGCCTGCACGCTCTCTCATCGTGGCCTATACGCTCTCTCATCCTGGCCTACACGCTCTCTCATCCTGGCCTGCACGCTCTCTCATCCTGGCCTACACACTCTCTCATACTGGCCTGCACGCTCTCTCATCCTGGCCTACACGCTCTCTCATCCTGGCCTACACGCTCTCTCATCCTGGCCTACACGCTCTCTCATCCTGGCCTGCACGCTCTCTCATCCTGGCCTACACGCTCTCTCATCCTGGCCTACACGCTCTCTCATCCTGGCCTACACGCTCTCTTATCCTGGCCTGCACGCTCTCTATCCTGGCCTGCACGCTCTCTTATCCTGGCCTACACGCTCTTCATCATCCTGGCTCTGCACTGCTCTCTCATCCTGGCCTACACGCTCTCTCATCCTGGCCTACACGCTCTCTCATCCTGGCCTGCACGCTCTCTCATCCTGGCCTACACGCTCTCTTATCCTGGCCTGCACGCTCTCTCATCCTGGCCTGCACGCTCTCTCATCCTGGCCTACACGCTCTCTCATCCTGGCCTACACGCTCTCTCATTCTGGCCTACAAGCTCTCTCATCCTGGCCTACACGCTCTCTCATACTGGCCTGCACGCTCTCTCATCCTGGCCTACACGCTCTCTCATCCTGGCCTACACGCTCTCTCATTCTGGCCTACACGCTCTCTCATCCTGGCCTGCACGCTCTCTCATCCTGGCCTACACGCTCTCTCAGACCCAGGTCTACGATGATCCTCATCATTTTGTTCTTTTGTCCTTCATTGTTTTTCTAAAGCAGAGTATCACGAAGAACAAGAATAATCAATATGACATTGTATAAGAACTTCAGTAGGTACACACTGTGTCTGTCTGTAATCGAACTATAGTCTAGAATTTGCTTTCTTTACTACATTCTTCCCTATCAATTCTCTTGACATGCTTGGATCAAATGGGATTCCTAGATATTTTACTGAAGATACTGAAATGATGGGTTCCCCATTACACTGGACATTTAAATTGTTTACCCTTTTCAGTTTACTTTTCGTGACAAAGAGTACGGCTTCTGTTTTCCCAAGGTGTAGGATAGTTTGTTGTCTACTAATTATTTTGCTGCAGGATTCCATTTTTAGTGCATTAGTTATATCTTGTGGGTCTCTACCTGACACTAACAAAGCACTGTCGTCTGCAAACAACAGAAGCTTACACTTGACACTGATGGGCATGTCATTCACATAACATAAAAATAGTGAACGACCCAGACTACTACCTTGAGGAACTCTACATGCTATTGGCAGGGATTCTGATTCTGTGTTGTTGATCTTGACGACACTTTGTTTCCTGTTGCTCAGGTAGGAATTAAACCAGTCTACAGAACCTATGCCGATAGCTTGTAGTTTCTTACTTAATATATTATGGTTAACTGTATCGAAGGCTTTTTGCAAGTCTTAATTCACTATGAGATTTCCTAGCGACACTTGAGTTCTAAGGTAGTCCATCAGATTAATGAGGGAGGTGTCGGTACAAAGATCTGAAACCAGATTGGAAACTATAGAAAATGTTTTTGTCATTAAGATACTTAATTGACAATACATCGCCTTCTCAGAAGGCCAATAGCACCTGACGTCAGACCTACTATTTTTCGTCAAGATAGGAGTAGCTCTGGCCTCCTTGAATCCCTCTGGAACGGTATTGGTGGTGATAGACAAATTTATTATCTGCGTAATGAGGATTGGCAATTCAAAGGCACCGTCTTTTAGGAATATGGCTGAGATATTATCTGCCCCGGTGCTTTAAGTTGGGTTTAACTTATTTAGTTCTTTCGCACGAATTTATATGATACACCTACTAGATAGGAACTGTTTGGGGTGACGCCTTTATTTAAACTTACTGGAATCTAAGTACCCTAACCACGTCAAACCTGAACTCTTCAAACATCTCTCTCCCTATTGGACCTGTTACTCATATAACCAAACTACCAAGGACTGCCCCATCAAGGACAAGAAATTTTGTACAAACTATGGAAAAGAAGGACACGATTTCAAATCCTGCACCACCACCACCAATGCTCCAACATGCCTTAACTGAAGTGTAAACATCGTGCTCTTTTAGCTAAGTGCCCACTTGGAAAAGAAATCATATCTAAGAAGATTCAAGAAGACCTCAAGAAAAACACCTCAAAATCTCCTACATATGCCGCTATTACTAAACTTCAGTCAGATACTACGAAGATTCTCCAGGTAACACCCAGTAACTCTTTCACTCCACTCCTCGACAATGCTCCCTCCAAGGTGTTGTACTGCATGGCGTATATGCACCTTGCAAATGCAGTAAACCATGGTACATTCAACTCTACTATCAATGAACTCTACTAAACAACATGCCTCCTATCATCTTCCCTGACTCTACACCTTCGGCAGACATTTTCAAGATTGTACCCAACGTAGTGAACTGCACGGCACCTGCAGACCTGTCTCCTTCTTCTGCCCAAGCAAATGTTCCTGAAACTTCTCTTATTGCTTCCATCGTCGACAACGAAGACAATTGCCTCAACCACCGACTCTCACGTCTCAGCCTGACAACCCAACACGTCTCACCACTGCTGACGAATCACAACCACCTGCCAGTACCTATGAAGACTCTCCTACAGAATCCTCTTCCGAAAGAGATGAGGCAGGAGACATCCACTCCAGTACGCCTACATAGAACAACCTAACTTTCTACACGTCTACATCAAATGGGGATACTATGACCTATACGGAGCTGTACAAAGGGGTATGTGCTGGGACTGTCAAGTTTGCCTGTGAGTCACTACTTCGCTTCACACTAACACAAGTACTTGAATTCATCAAACCACTCAGCTTCACCTTTAGACACAAAACAGCTGTACCATCTCTCTAGAGGTTGCTTCAAGAAGTTTGAAAATGGCTCCTCTTCGTCCCTTCCACCTTAATGATCAGTACAAATAACGCCCACACATGACCTGCCTCTCGTGCTGATCCTAAATGCTTGCTGCACAACTGTTCAAGACCTCCAATGTACACCTGTCTTCTGCTAGCACAGTCTGCTCCTTCTGTCTTCATTTTTCGCCTCACGAATGCTTAGCTGCTGGGTTTAGCCCTGGCACTTTCTCTACGACTGAAAACACTCCTCTCCAGCGCTATTCTTCGCCTGTTCCATCTTCCCTGCTCACCCCAGAGGGGTCTTACCTAAACTCTCGTTCGTTCGTTCGGAATCTGAGTTAAAGGTATTCGATGCAACTGGCAGTTTACTTATTAATGTTGATGCAACAGTTGGGTAGAATAAATTGAAACAATTTGCCACTTTAGTTAATTCATGGCATACCTAGATATCGATATTTAACACTGTGTTAGATCTATCTACGGGTTTATGGGACAAGAAGATACAGAACATCCAAACCATGGGAAAACCTGGGTAACCACAACCACTCCAGAGAGAGAAGTTTTTAGCGCCAGGAAGGAAAAATAGCTGGCAGGAAATGACAGAAATCGTACACCATCCCCGATCATTTCTAGAGCGGAATCACAGTCAATGGCCTCCACTCCAAAACAACAGATATTAGTGCCAGAAAAAAAAGACACCAACCCGACGACATTCATCTTTGCAAGTATGCAGAGTCTAAAACCAGCAACGAACAACAAAATACCTTTCATCAGTGGACTGCTTACAAGAAGGGTGGGGGTTGACCTGTACCGCACAGTGTCACTGATTTTCTCGGAACTACTAAATTCCTCAAATGATGTAGTGGAAATTTTAGCAGTAAAGATTAAGAACCAAAACCTGGTCATTGTGGTGGTATACAAGCCTCCGGATGCAACTTCCCAGCAATTCCAGGAACAGCTTTTGAAAATTGATCACTGTCTGGAAAATCTTCTAGCTCCTGTCCCCAACATTTTGCTCCTGGGGGATTTCAACCCAAGGCATCTAAAATGGAGGAATGTAGTAAATAATGCTGTAGCAGAGATAACACCAGGAGGCAGCTCAGATGAAAACTCGCACACACACGAGCTTTTAAATCTCTGCACCAAATTCACCTAAGTCTAAGTCATTTTTTATGTAGGCACACATCCCACCATCTTTTTCTATTCCTATCTAAGCGTTTTATATTGTATCCTTTTATTTTGACTTCGTCGTCAGTCACTGTATCATCCAACCGGGAATTAGAGATGGATATAATTGCCGCCCAAGTTCTCTTAGCTAGAATCCTGGTTGGATTCTAGTTAATTTTGGAAAAAGTGATCTTGCGTTGACATGAATAAAGTAAAGGCTTTTTTTCATAAAACAATCATAATCATCATTATATGGCAAGGGATCATTTGTATTAAAATTAGGTAAATCAATATCATCACTGCTAAAGGGTAACTGTGCCAAAGTGCATTTGTTACAAACTAAATGAAATCTAGTATCATTACCATAATCGAACACACATCCATTACGCATCCACCCCTTACACATGTTACATAAGGTATATTTACTGTTCGTTCGTACCTTAGTACAGTGTATACACAGCGTTGGTTGTAACAAAGATCATAACAGTCTTACCAGGAGTGTCAGTGTGTACAGAGTTAGTTGCAACAATCAGCAGAGTGAGGTGGTAGTGTTGCTGCTTGTGAGTCTTAAGTCTAAGTAAGTTATGTTGCAGCTGTTGGGTTCCCACCACCTGTCTCTCCTTTCCTGGTACCCAGGGTAAACAAAGTCAGTTATCACCACTTGGCAGTCCCTCTCTGGTTCTCAGAGTAAATACGGTCAGTTGCCACCACCTACTTGTTCCTCCCTGGTACTCTACCCAGGGAAGAACAACCAGGGTGAACACAGTTACCACCACCTGGGTGTTTCTCCCTGGTACTCTACTCAGGGTGAACAGTTACCACCACCAGGTTGTCCCTCTCGGGTACTCAGGGTAAATACGGTCAGTTACCACCATCTGGTTGTCCCACCATTTGTACTCTACCCAGGGTGAACACAGTAACCACCACCTGGTTGTCCCTCCCTGGTACTCTACCCAGGGTGAACACAGTAACCACCACCTGGTTGTCCCTCCCTGGTACTCTACCCAGGGTGAACACAGTAACCACCACCTGGTTGTCCCTCCCTGGTACTCTACCCAGGGTGAACACAGTAACCACCACCTGGTTGTCCCTCCCTGGTACTCTACCCAGGGTGACCACAGCCAGTTCCAGTACTTACTGTGAGCGAGAAAGCAAACTTACAACAAAGTATGTGGAAATTGTTTAAAGAAGTCTGAAGGTTTATTATTGAAAATCGTTAAAGTGAAGTAATGTTAAGCTTAGTTAGGTTGGGTTAAATGTAATAAAGACACTAACTGCAGTTAAGGAAAACTATCTTCGGATAGAGTTTCGCAGGTAAACAAGTTTTTTTCAAGCTAATAAGTTAATCTAGAAGAAATGAGCTTTTTTTAAGCCGGAGCGATGGTTGGCTGTGTTTGTTATTTATTTTGCCAAGATTTTGGCCAAATGGAAATTTCCCTTGTGCTGCACGATAGTGTTTGATGTTCAAATGAGACAGTTGCCAAGTATTTTCTCATAAATTTGTCACCTTCCCTAATAAGCTTTATTAAATGGTTGTGATTGGTCATTATTGATCTCAAGCATTACTCAAGTTGCAGTCTTAGAGGCAGTCTTATGTTCATTCAAACGTGGTAATGCAATGGTACAATTTACCGACAGTAAGCACGTAAATGAGACAATATACTGTTACTGTAAAGTATCTAAGAAAATGACTTCTTAAATAAAATGTCATAACTCTCATATTGTATCATTTTTTCATTCATTCAAATGTGTTGGTAGGTCGCTGATGGTTTCTTCCATATATTCTATCACAGCCTTCACCTCGCATTTCATACTCATCTGCACTTTTTTTTTTGTTTTGTTTTTGTTCTTTGTTATGGGGCTATAGGACCTAACACGTATTTAAGTAACAGTTACTCTGTAGTCTTAAGGGCTTTGATGAAGTTCTTTTTTCATGTTGGTTTTCCTCAAGAGGTGCAAACAGACCAAGGGCCTAAATTTACCTCAAAGTTAATTAGAAATGTTTTAAAGGGATTAAAAGTAGAGCCTAACTTTTCAACTGCCTATCACCCTCAATCTCAGGGAGAATTAGAGAAATTCCACAAAACCCTTAGGACAATGAGGCAAGCCTATGGTATAGACAATTCTAACAACTGGGATGAGAGGATCCCTCTCTTTGTATTTGCTGAGTGGGGAAGCACTCTGAAATCTCTGAGCTATTGGCTTGGGGAGGATGGTGATGCTCCACCCTCGGAGCCCATCAACCAGACCAGGATGATGATGTGGGACCGTAATGCTCTGGAGGATGGAGAGAAAGTGCTGGCACTGGAGCCAATTCATGTGAAAATCTGTATGGCAAGTTGCTGTGAGCGGAACATGGTGTGGAAAAAGTTCTCAGGTGTAAGGTGTAAAACGCACACACCCGAGCAGAAAAGGAATAAGTGTAATGTACACAGTAACCTGTTAAAGGGTTTAGAATTATATCAGAAATCCAGAGTGACCAATGTTTTAATGGAAGGTAAATGGGTGCAAAGCAGTAATCTGTATGTAATGGCAAAAGTGTATTTAAGAAATAACATATTTGTAAAAGAGTTTAGGAAACACATGTTTATTCGTACTGAGCAAAATGTGGGAGTTGGCTCAGCCACCGTGGAACTTTGTAAAAGTTTGGGATGTCAGTAATTGGGAGAAGTTGAAACTTCATGAGGTAATTGTTAAGGAAGCTGAGCCAATTCAACATGTCTTGTGTGGGGAAAATCTGTATGAAAAATGGAAAATGGAGGAAGAAGTGAAATTCTTCCAACACCAGTTTGTAGTGCTTAGTGAGAGTCAGTGGGCATTCCCATGCTTCATGGCTCCTAAATTAGATGGCACCCTGAGAATATGCACTGACTGCCACAAGGTACATTTAACAATTAAGGTTTACAGGCATTAAGAGATGAAAAAAATTAGATAAAGTAAAACATGGGGCAGGAAAATATGATTTCCATGGGCTGTGAGCCAGCACCATTTCCATGTTTGTAATGCCAATTGGGTTCATTGTGTACTTAAAATTTATGTGTGAGATGGAACGTGAAGGTATTTTTTCAAACTTGATGTACACAGCTTGGGTGCAAAGGGATGTCCTTGGTGTTTGTTTTTGTACTGCGAGAGGTTGCAGAATTGTTACTATCAATGAACAGCCTTCTAAGTTTATGTGTCAGCATTTTGCCACAGAAAAGAAATTTTTTATTTTGGGGTTGGCTATTCAGCATTTGTATATGTCTCAGAATCTCTTCATCCTGAGAAAGTGATTGCTGATGCTCTCTCTAGATGTTTCATGTAGATGCATGGTGCATGCTTTGTACATAATATTTGTCTTGTGCTGACCTTTTTGTTTTTGGAGTGGTGAACTCTTGGCGAGCCTGAGTGCTCCCTACCAGCCATCCGACTGTGAAGGAGACGGCAGAGCCAAAAGTGTGACAAGAGTCAGTGTATATGTATTTGTGAGTTGAGGCAGAGGCTGACAACCTTTGATGACATGAGAAGTTCAGGAAGGTATGTGGTATATTTGTGTCTTGGTATGCTCTATGTACGAAACAGCCCAACGGATTTGCCTTTGTGGTCCCTTGGACCCATCCATGTTCTGTGTCAGCTTTCTCAACATAAGGTTGGAGTGGGACCTTGGAAAATGGGCTTAAGTGCCTGACTATGTTGAGGATCATGAGTGTTGACTGGAAAGTCTCACTAACCATACCACGGGTGGGGTTCGAACCCACGGTCAGAGAGTCTCAAAACTCCTGGTGTATACCTGACTGCTCTTGGGTTGGCTCTACTCTCACCTCCTGATCAGGAAGATGCCATCCTGGAGTACCAGTTGCTTGCTGGATTACCGCAGTGGAGGCACAAGACTGTCGGTACTGGATTTCACAGTGGGCATTGTGTGTAGTCCTTGCATTGTAATATGTGTTGTTTAGAAACCACTAAAGTTGTTAATAGTTACACTTTGAGTATGTGGGTATGGTTAAAATGCTTTTCTAAAAACCTCTGCAATCTGTTCCAATATTGTTCCTTTCAGGGTTTTGTATGGTATGGGACGGAATTGCATGTATAATCTGGGAAGGTTCAGTAGAGTCACGAATATTTGTAGATTGCCATGTAATATCTTCATCTTGTTGTATACCAGTAAGGGGAAGAATATTTATTATGCTATGTAAAATGTTAAAACTTCTAGTAGTTTGCTAACCACGTGCAGGCTAAAGATTATTTTTTTTTTTTGACTAGCTGTATCCTCAGGGACATGGCTAGCTTTTGTGAGACTTCGTCTGGAGGTGGGGGTGTTATGGGGCTATTGGACCCAACATGTATTTATGTATTTAAGTAACAGTTACTCTGGAATACCTAATTATATTGAATTGATGGGGGCACAACTGCTTTAATTGTTATATGGGCAGATCACTTTTGTGGAAAAAAAGCTCAGTTAAGCCAAGCCTGTTTTTTTTAATATAATAGGTTTTACTATAGACACACACACATTAAAATAAGTAGTGTATAAAGTTGTATTTCTTTTTGTAAAATTAAAATAAGGTGTAATAATGGGAAAAACTAAATAATTGTGGAAACTAGAGAATTGGGCATATCGACAGTCTTTTGGTTGTTTTGGTGGGCATATGGGAGTAGCCTAGCTTGGTCTCTCCCTCTGCCTCACTTTTTCTTGGGCTTCAAGCTGGTAGGATCTCCTTGTCCTTCTTATTTCTGGGCAGGATGTGGGTGCCCCAGAGGTAAGATTTATACTTTAAAGTGATGCAACCATCATACCCAGGGTGACTACAGTGTGTCAACATACTGGGTTAAGGTCATCAAGAGGAAAGGAGTACTAATTGTGGCAGGTGTACCATGTGATTGCTGGAGCAGCATCCTTGTAATGAATATGAGGATGCTAAACCAGTATATCCTATATATATCTATCTGAATAGATTCCTATTTTTTGTAATAGTGGTTTAAATAACCTGGTGAGAGGCTTGGTGAAAACTTTCAGAGACTACGAATGACCAAGCATGAATGTAAGTATTACCCTAGACTTCATAAGGCCTTATATAAGCTACCCCACACTAGAACATGTAGTGAGAACCATACCATCAAAATAAAAATGGAAAACAACTTAACATTCTTGTTGCTTTGTTTTGTGAATTCGCGTAACGAGGACTTATAAGATATTTTCTGCAACATGACTAGTCGATGTTACTTGTAGTTTTCAAGAACTAATTTTTATTTTTTGCACCTTACTTTCAGCATTTATGAATGAAAAATGTAGTCTAATGTAGATTCACGAATATTAGTAGGTGAAACTGAGAGTGGTGTTTTCCGTTGTGATTTACAGTGCTTGTAAAGAGTTAGTCAGGAAGGTTCTGTTGTTCCCTGGGAACCCCTGTATCTAGAAGTGTGGCAGACGTTTCTTCATATCCTGTTGGGCTTACACGATTAAAGCGTTAGTGGAATGGTAAGAGTAATCGATAAAGGATAAAATACAGTTTCCACTAATTTGTTGTGCAAGGCTGCTCCAATGAGGCCAACTTGGGAAGGGTCCATTTTTCCTGGGGTGGATGAGGAAATGATCGTGTGTTATATTGTTAAGCTTCATGCAAGTACACCTTCAATGCTCTTTGCAACAGAGCTGTAATGTGACAGAAGAATGAACCTCTGATATAACTATTCAGGTCTTAGCATGAGACTTTCAAATATATAAAAAATGAGAGGAAAATAGCCAGTGTGCATTTCATACATATAGTGATACAGCTGGAGGCATATCGTGGGTTACGCCAGATGAACGGAGAAAGGAAATGCATCTTAAGTTGTGCCGTTTACTGTATAAGTGGAAGTTTGAATTCGATATCTACACCCACGTCCCACCCTGCCTGGCGCCACTTTAAAACTGTTCATAGGCTGAAGGCCTGGGGACGCTTTGTCTCCCAGGTAGGCCTACCACACATGCGCCATAAAAGGCATCACAAACAAGACAGTAAAACTGTAGTCAAAAAAGACACTACAGAGGCGCAGAAAGACATTAGTGATATCTCTGTGACGTTGTGGCTTAGTGACATCATACAACAGTAACAGTGCTGACAGATGATACACAAGGAGCATTAGCTGCAAAACAGAAGTTATACACTGCAACTTAGGACACAGTTGATGAAATCAGTTAAACATGCTACATGGTTATATAAATCCATGAATGTTGAATGAGTCAATCAACTGACAACAATGAGTCGTTCTACGAATTCTAGATGAAAATATTTACAAAAGAAAAGTCAAGTGAAGAAGGTTACCAGCTGTGCACACACGCTACAATCTCTTGGAATCCAGAATTCGTGAAGAGACTAAACAAGGAGCCTTAATAACATGCTTCAGAGGCCTTACAACAAATCGTGGAAAGGAAGCTCTGCGCCAGATCCGTTGGTGACACTGTTTACTGTATTTTACCCCTAGTCACGTGGCCACTAATACTGGGCTTATTAACTTACTGTTAATAAGCCCATGACAAACGATCACGTAATTTGTAATTGATATTTACTACAGTTTACAGTTTTACTTCTGAAAATGTTGTACCAGCAACTTGTGAGACTAAGACGATAGGAGTCTTGGGGACGATGTCACCAGTTCTTCCTGAGAGAGCTTCTCATAAGGAGGCAGACATTACAAACATTTTCAGATATAATTTCTTAGTTGGTTGTACAAATTTAAAAAAAAATTGAACTGCAAAAAAAAAAAGAAATAAAGAAAACTAAAGTTGTTGTAGCGTTTACAATTTTCACGTTTCGAGAGAGTATTTATATACAGTGTTATTTTACTCTACTGAAACTTCCTTCAAGACCTTCATTGGAACTTTCTTCAAAACCTTCATGGTAACTTCCTTCAAGACCTTCATTTTAGCTTGTTTCAAGACCTTCATTGTAATTTTCTTCAAGACCTTCATTGTAACTTCCTTCAAGGTTTTAATTGCAACTTCCTCCGAGGCCTTCATTGTAACTTTCTTCAAGACATTCATTGTAACTTCCTTCAAGGCCATCATTGTAAGTTCTTTCAAGGCCTTCATTGTAACTTCCTTCAAGGCTTTTATTGTAACTTTCTTTAAGGACTTCATTGTAACATCCCCAAAACTTTCAATGTAACTTCCTTCAAGCCTTCACTGTAACTTCACGGCTTTCATTGTAACTTCCTTCAAGACCTTTATTGTAAATTCCTTCAAGGCTTTAACTGTAACTTTCTCCAAAGTTTTCATTGTAACTTTTTACAGTATCTTTATTGCATATTTCTTCAGGACAGTCATTGTAACTTCCTTCAAGGCCTTCATTGTAACTTTCTTCAATGCCTTCATTGTAACTTTCCTCAAAAAGTAAATTGTAACTTTCTTCAATAACTTGATTGTAAATTCCATCAAGACTTTCATTGTAACTTCCGTCAAGACCTTCATTGTAATTTCCTTCAAGGCCTTCATTGTAACTCCCTTCAAAACCTAAATTATAACTTTCTTCAAGAACTTCATTGTAAATTCCTACAAGACTTTCATTGTAACTTCCTTCAATACTTTCATTGTAAGTTCCTTTAAGACTTTCATTGTAACTTCCTTAAGGGTCTTTATTGTAATTTCCTTCAAGGCCTTCATTGTAACTCCCTTCAAAAACCTAAATTGTAACTATCTTCTAGAACTTCATTATAAATTCCTTCAAGGCTTTCATTGTAACTTCCTTCAATGCTTTCATTGTAACTTCCTTCAGGGTCTTCCTTGTAATTTCCTTCAAGGCCTTCACTGTAACTCCCTTCAAAAACCTAAATTGTAACTATCTTCAAGAACTTCATTGTAATTACCTTCAAGGCCTTCATTGTAACTCCCTTCAAGGCTTATATTGTAACTTGCTCCAAGACTTTCATTGTAACTTCCTTCAAGACCTTCATTGTAACTTCCTTCACAGCTTTCATTTTAACTTCACTATAACTTTCTTCAAAACCTAAATTGTAACTTTCTTTAAGAACTTTATTGCAAATTCCTTCAAGGCTTTCATTGTCACTTCCTTCAATTCTTTCATTTTAACTTCCTTCAGGGACTTCATTGTAATTTCCTGCAAGGCCTTCATTGTAACTCTCTTGAAGGCTTATATTGTAACGTTCTCCAAGGACTTAATTGTAACATCCTTCAAGACTGTCATTGTAAGTTCTTTCAAGACCTTCATTGTAACTTCCTTCAAAGCCTTCTTTGTAACTTCCTTCAAGGTCTTCATTGTAACTTCCTTCAAGGCCTTCATTGTAACTTCCTTCAAGGCCTTCATTGTCACATTCTTCAAGACATTCATTGTAACTTCCTTAAAGGCTTTCATTGTAACTTCCGTCAAGACCTTCATTGTAATTTCCTTCAAGGCCTTCATTGTAACTCCCTTCAAAACCTAAATTATAACTTTCTTCAAGAACTTCATTGTAAATTCCTACAAGACTTTCATTGTAACTTCCTTCAATACTTTCATTGTAAGTTCCTTTAAGACTTTCATTGTAACTTCCTTAAGGGTCTTTATTGTAATTTCCTTCAAGGCCTTCATTGTAACTCCCTTCAAAAACCTAAATTGTAACTATCTTCTAGAACTTCATTGTAAATTCCTTCAAGGCTTTCATTGTAACTTCCTTCAATGCTTTCATTGTAACTTCCTTCAGGGTCTTCCTTGTAATTTCCTTCAAGGCCTTCACTGTAACTCCCTTCAAAAACCTAAATTGTAACTATCTTCAAGAACTTCATTGTAATTACCTTCAAGGCCTTCATTGTAACTCCCTTCAAGGCTTATATTGTAACTTGCTCCAAGACTTTCATTGTAACTTCCTTCAAGACCTTCATTGTAACTTCCTTCACAGCTTTCATTTTAACTTCACTATAACTTTCTTCAAAACCTAAATTGTAACTTTCTTTAAGAACTTTATTGCAAATTCCTTCAAGGCTTTCATTGTCACTTCCTTCAATTCTTTCATTTTAACTTCCTTCAGGGACTTCATTGTAATTTCCTGCAAGGCCTTCATTGTAACTCTCTTGAAGGCTTATATTGTAACGTTCTCCAAGGACTTAATTGTAACATCCTTCAAGACTGTCATTGTAAGTTCTTTCAAGACCTTCATTGTAACTTCCTTCAAAGCCTTCTTTGTAACTTCCTTCAAGGTCTTCATTGTAACTTCCTTCAAGGCCTTCATTGTAACTTCCTTCAAGGCCTTCATTGTCACATTCTTCAAGACATTCATTGTAACTTCCTTCAAGGCCATCATTGTAAGTTCTTTCAAGGCCTTCATTGTAACTTCCTTCAAGGCTTTTATTGTAACTTTCTTTAAGGACTTCATTGTAACATCCCCAAAACTTTCAATGTAACTTCCTTCAAGCCTTCACTGTAACTTCACGGCTTTCATTGTAACTTCCTTCAAGACCTTTATTGTAAATTCCTTCAAGGCTTTAACTGTAACTTTCTCCAAAGTTTTCATTGTAACTTTTTACAGTATCTTTATTGCATATTTCTTCAGGACAGTCATTGTAACTTCCTTCAAGGCCTTCATTGTAACTTCTTCAATGCCTTCATTGTAACTTCTCAAAGTAAATTGTAACTTTCTTCAATAACTTGATTGTAAATTCCATCAAGACTTTCATTGTAACTTCCGTCAAGACCTTCATTGTAATTTCCTTCAAGGCCTTCATTGTAACTCCCTTCAAAACCTAAATTATAACTTTCTTCAAGAACTTCATTGTAAATTCCTACAAGACTTTCATTGTAACTTCCTTCAATACTTTCATTGTAAGTTCCTTTAAGACTTTCATTGTAACTTCCTTAAGGTCTTTATTGTAATTTCCTTCAAGGCCTTCATTGTAACTCCTTCAAAAACCTAAATTGTAACTATCTTCTAGAACTTCATTGTAAATTCCTTCAAGGCTTTCATTGTAACTTCCTTCAATGCTTTCATTGTAACTTCCTTCAGGGTCTTCCTTGTAATTTCCTTCAAGGCCTTCATGTAACTCCTTCAAAACCTAAATTGTAACTATCTTCAAGAACTTCATTGTAATTACCTTCAAGCCTTCATTGTAACTCCTTCAAGACTTATATTGTAACTTCTCCAAGACTTTCATTGTAACTTCCTTCAAGACCTTCATTGTAACTTCCTTCACAGCTTTCATTTTAACTTCACTATAACTTTCTTCAAACCTAATTGTAACTTTCTTTAAGAACTTTATTGCAAATTCCTTCAAGGCTTTCATTGTCACTTCCTTCAATTCTTTCATTTAACTTCCTTCAGGGACTTCATTGTAATTCCTGCAAGGCCTTCATTGTAACTCCTCTTGAAGGCTTATATTGTAACGTTCTCCAAGGACTTAATTGTAACATCCTTCAAGACTGTCATTGTAAGTTCTTTCAAGACCTTCATTGTAACTTCCTTCAAAGCCTTCTTTTAACTTCCTTCAAGGTCTTCATTGTAACTTCCTTCAAGGCCTTCATTGTAACTTCCTTCAAGGCCTTCATTGTCACATTCTTCAAGACATTCATTGTAACTTCCTTAAAGGCTTTTCATTGTAACTTCCGTCAAGACCTTCATTGTAATTTCCTTCAAGGCCTTCATTGTAACTCCCTTCAAAACCTAAATTATAACTTTCTTCAAGAACTTCATTGTAAATTCCTACAAGACTTTCATTGTAACTTCCTTCAATACTTTCATTGTAAGTTCCTTTAAGACTTTCATTGTAACTTCCTTAAGGGTCTTTATTGTAATTTCCTTCAAGGCCTTCATTGTAACTCCTTCAAAAACCTAAATTGTAACTATCTTCTAGAACTTCATTGTAAATTCCTTCAAGGCTTTCATTGTAACTTCCTTCAATGCTTTCATTGTAACTTCCTTCAGGGTCTTCCTTGTAATTTCCTTCAAGGCCTTCACTGTAACTCCTTCAAAACCTAAATTGTAACTATCTTCAAGAACTTCATTGTAATTACCTTCAAGGCCTTCATTGTAACTCCTTCAAGGCTTATATTGTAACTTGCTCCAAGACTTTCATTGTAACTTCCTTCAAGACCTTCATTGTAACTTCCTTCACAGCTTTCATTTTAACTTCACTATAACTTTCTTCAAAACCTAAATTGTAACTTTCTTTAAGAACTTTATTGCAAATTCCTTCAAGGCTTTCATTGTCACTTCCTTCAATTCTTTCATTTTAACTTCCTTCAGGGACTTCATTGTAATTTCCTGCAAGGCCTTCATTGTAACTCTCTTGAAGGCTTATATTGTAACGTTCTCCAAGGACTTAATTGTAACATCCTTCAAGACTGTCATTGTAAGTTCTTTCAAGACCTTCATTGTAACTTCCTTCAAAGCCTTCTTTGTAACTTCCTTCAAGGTCTTCATTGTAACTTCCTTCAAGGCCTTCATTGTAACTTCCTTCAAGGCCTTCATTGTCACATTCTTCAAGACATTCATTGTAACTTCCTTAAAGGCTTTCATTGTAATTGTCTTCATAGACTTAATTGTAACATCCTTCAAGACTTTCATTGTATCTTCCTTCAAGACTTTCTTCGTAACTTCCTTCAAAGCCTTCATTGTAACATGCTTCAAGACCTTCATTGTAACATCATTCAAGCCCTTCATTGTTACTTCCTTCAAGGCCTTCATTGTAACTTCCTTCAATACCTTCATTGTAACTTCCTTCAAGACATTCATTGTAATTTCCTTCAAGACCTTCGTTGTATCTTTTTTCGAGATCTTCATTGTAATTTTCTTCAAGGCCTTCATTGTAAGTTCCTTCAAGGCCTTAATTTTAACTTCCTTAAATGCCTTCATTGTAACTTCTTACAAGGCCTTCATTGTAACTTCCTTGAAAGCTTTCATTGTAACTTTCTTCAAAGACTTAATTGTAACATCCTTCAAGACGTTCATTGTATCTTCCTTTAAGACCTTCATTGTAACTTCCTTCAAGATCTTCATTTGAAATACCTTCACGGCTTTCAATGTAACTTTCTTCAAGGCCATCATTGTAAGTTCCTTCAAGGCTTTAAATGTAATTTCCTCCAAAGTCTTCGTTGTAAATTTTTTCAATACCTTCATTGTAACTTCCTTCAAGATCTTCATTGTAATTTCCTTCAAGACCTTCATTGTTACTTCTTTCAAGACCTTCATTGTAACTTCCTTGAGGACCTTTATTGTAACTTCAATGCTTTCACTGTAACTTCCTTCCAGACCTTCATTGAAGCTTCCTTCAAGACATTCATTGTAACTTTCTTCAAGCCCTTCATTATTATTTTCTTCAAAGACTTAATTGTAACATCCTTCAAGACTTTCATTGTATCTTCCTTCAAGACCTTCATTGTAATTTCCTTCATGGCTTTCAGAGTAATTTCCTTCATAGCTTTCATTGTAACTTAACTCAAAACCTTCATTGTAACTTACTTCATAACGTTCATTGAAACTTTCTTCAAACTGTTCTTTGTATCTTCCTTCAAGGCCTTCATTGTAACTTTCATCAAGACCTTCATTGTATCTTCCTTCAAGACCTTCATTGTAATTTCCATCAAGACCTTCATTGTAACTTCTTTCAAGACCTTCATGGTAATTTCCTTCAAGAGTTTCATTGTAATTTCTTTCAAGACATTTATTGTAATTTCTTTCAATACTTTCATTGTAACTTCCTTCAAGGTTTTCATTGTAATTTCCTTCAAGACCTTCATTGTAAGTTCCTTTAAAGCTTCAGTTGTAATTTCCTTCAAGGCCTTCATTATAGCTTTATTCATGACCTTCATTTTAACTTCCTTCAACGCCTTCATCGTAACTTCCTTCCCAGCTTTCATTGTAATTTCCTTCAAGGCCTTCACTGTAAGTTCCTTCAAGGCTTTAATTGTAACTTCCTCCAAGGTCTTCATTGTAACTTCCTTCAAGACTTTCATTGTATCGTCCTTCAAGACCTTCATTGTAACTTCTTTCAAGGCCTTCATTATAACTTCCTTCAGAACCTTCATTGTAGCTTCTTTCAAGACATTCATTATATATTCCTTCGAGACCTTCATTGTAACTTCCTTCAAGGAGTTCATTGTAACTTCCTTCAAGGTTTTTACTGTAACTTCCTTCAAGGTTTTCACAGTAACTTCCTTTAATGCTTTCATTGTAACTTTCTTTAAGGAGTTCATTGTAACATCCTTCAAGGAGTTCATTGTAACTTCCTTCAAGGTTTGGACTGTAACTTCCGTCAAAGCTTTCATTGTAACTTCCTTCAAAGCTTTCATTGTAACTTCCTTCAAGGCTTTCATTTCAACTTACTTCAAGGAGTTCATTGTAACTTCCTTCAAGGTTTTCACAGTAACTTCCTTTAAAACCCTTTACAGGGCAGGACCGAGTATATTCGGTCCTAAAAGCATGTTTTTTTTGCGCGTGTCTTCCTACTCCCCCGCGCATCTGCGTTCCCGTTCTCTATTTCTGACCAATCACAAGCCTTCTATGAGTTGCTCCAGCTAAGTGAGGACGGTGTCTTCTCACTTCCCATTGGTTGAGAGACCAAATTGTAAACACTTGTAGCTTGGCGTCGCCCAGAGTCAGATTTTTCCTCTACTGACACTTATATACACTGCGATTATACTCTCTACAATGTCGGTAAGTACTGATTGTTGTGTCCAGTGTGTAAATAAATAGTTTAGGCATATTTTGAGGTATATATAAAGTTTGATAAAATGCTAGGTCACTGGACAGTGCAAGGCAAGATATTTACATGCAAGTTTTGCAACAAAACGAAAAATCATGTCACATCCTCATTTTCCTGTGCCGTATGCAAAGTAAATCTATGCATTAAGAAGGAAAGAAATTGCTTCATAGCCTTTCATTGTAGCAATTAGTGATCTAGAATGATTGTTTTTTCTCAGGAAATTCAGGAATATGGGACTTGAAAGTTTTATCCATTTGCAATGTGTCCATGTTGCTCTTTGGTTCATTTTTATATTTTTTATACTTACAAAATGTTTGGAAACAAGTTCCATTTATGTTTTTGATATTATTTATTTGTATAATAAAATAGAAAAATACTTATTTGGTGTTTTATTAACAATTGCAAATTTGCAACATTCAGGTTTTAACACCCTTTACCGAGCAGGACCGAGTACACTCGGTCCTCGAATATTGGCAATTGAACGAAAAGTTACTTTCAGAATTCCATTTATATTGGCTCATTTCCCTTACATTGACATACTCTATCCACTCATAGGAAATACATGTCAAAATTCGCATTTTCCTAGGAGTGCCCAGTAAAGGGTTTAATGCTTTCATTGTAACTTCCTTCAAGGAGTTCATTGTAACTTCCTTCAAGGAGTTCATTGTGACTTCCTTCAAGGCTTTCATGTAACTTCAAGACTGTCATTTATAACTTCTGATCGCATTATACAATGGTTTTCAAGTTTTTAACTCTGATCAAATATTAATAAGCGATGATTGTGGAGTAACTGACAAGTGCAAATGGCCTCTTTTTAATTTTATGTAGATCATTGTAGAAGTTGGATTCCGTGAGGTAAATTTCAAAATTTTAACACTCATATCCAACTGAGAAGATGATTATTATCATCAAGTAAAGCGCTAAACCGACAAGGTCCCAACTGAGAAGAAAGATGGGGTTGTTAATGGGAGTCTTTTGGTGCCATTTTGTCCCTTTTATTCTTGGAATGGTGTAGTAGTGTTTTATATTATTGCATTAGTTTGCCTTGGTGCCCGTGAATGGCTCTTGATCCAAGGGAATGGATTCATGGTCCCATTAGATCGAAGCTGAATGCCGCTCATTCTACAGGCGCCATATGACCCATGATTAAAATAAAACGATTCTGAGCGCCATTATTCTTTGAAAGTTGATTAATTTAGAGAAATGGTTGATGAATCGTTTCTGGGTTTTAGGCTGAGTACGTTCAATTTCTGTTGGATCCTTTATTGAGCTTTAAATTTTTAGTTCTTAAAGGAAGCTTCGCCTTCCTTTAAGTTGAGAAAATTTTATTGTGATAATTTTTTTTTATCAAATTAATTCCTGTGAAATAACTTGACAATGTGTGTGAAATATGTCACAATGTGTGATTTTATTGGGTTATTCTAAGTTAAATCTTACATAACGTACTTATTTTGTGCACATAACGTCTGTGTTCCCTCAAGACCTTTGTAAAGAAAATATAGTATGTATCGAAAGTTTAAAATAATTCAGAGTGATAATATTGTTCATAATTTACCTCTGGAAAAAAAAATCAAACAATCTAATAAGTAAATGGGCCAAAAAATTCTAGGAATGATAATCTAACATATCATTTAGGAACTCTTACTACAAAATGCTTCTAAAGAAACTATGAAACTGATTTATTTTACGAGTCAAAATAGTTATGAGAGTGTGAGCATGAGTTAGATATTGCAGTAAATAAAGGTCTATCATCAGTCTCTAGATCGGATGCTGTAAGATCCGATATTATGAAAAGTTTAAGGTAAGTTCCAGGTTGCGACATTGTAACTTTCAGCAATACAAAACCACTGAAGGTGTCCTCCATTATTTTTGAATAGTCTCGTTGTATCTTTTCCTAAGCCGTGACAGGCAGATATATTCTGATAAATTACTAGTTGTCTTTGTAAACAGTTTGAAGCAATGTTAATGAACTATCCTATAACACCAGACACCAAGACTCACTTCATCTCTATAGTTTAAGAATGGAAAAGTGTGCAGAACCGTATACTACCTGCCTTTCTTGATGCACACTCCTCTAATACTGTTACAACATTTCTTGGTTAAAAGTCTGCATTTGATACCGCAAATACAACTACTATCCTACATGAATTAGCTAAAAAAAATATTATTGGTAACCTACTCTGCTGAATAAAAGTTTCCCTGTCAATATAGTATCTTCTGTTCTCAACCAAAGTTTTAGAAGTGAAACTTAAAACAATTGTTCTTAGATATATTACAGGAAACTGCTATTGATTCCATGCAATTTAATGTATTAATTAATGCTCGTTTAATGCAATAAATCCTTATCTTTAATATAAACCCATAAGAGCAAGAAATATAGCAATAATGTAATATAAGTGCACATAATACTGTATTTAGTCAACTATGTCCAACATTTCTGCATTTAAGACTAAGATTTTAGCAAGCACCAAACATGACCCAACCATTTGTTTGAACTGTGAACTCATACCCTATAGTAATTCCACCATACCACAACTTAACAAGAAATGCTGATGAAGACTAAGTGCTCTCAGAGCAATTATTGGCTGCAACCTTTTTTTTTTTTTTTATAGCGCTAACATAGCAATGGAAAGACTGATATAGTCAATATTATATCATTAACTGATTATACTGCATCTATCTAGCATTAGTTAAAGAAAATTGCAAGACGAAGCACTCAGAGCTGTTCTTGGTTCTCCTGAAAATACCAAAATACTTAATATTACGAAAAAGAACTTGACATTCCTAAATTCTAATTCTGTTATAACATGGAATTCAAAGATGTTCTTGAAAGTCTATAAAACTGTAAGTAATATCATTAGATATTTCAATACTACTACTGAAGGTAGAATAAATTATGATTACTTATTTTCGGATCGAAGATAATTAAGCTTTGTCCATTTTGTGAGACACCAAAAATATTCGAAGGTGATGAACTCCGTCTGAAGAGCCTGGCAACGTTCTGCCTATAAGTGAAGAATTAGCTGATGGAGTTCATGCAAAACTTTGGGATAAATCTATAGCTGTCTTGATTCACTTCTGCAGTAGGCAGTAGGAATTATATGAAGTTCAGTTCCAGCCAAACAAAAGAGAGTAGGAGTGGTAGATAAGTATAAAGGACCAAAGACTATCCTCCGTCAACAGAAACAAAAGTTCGACATGAACAAGACTGCTTATATTGTGAAAAGCAAATGTCAGATCACTTAGTGAATGCCAGTTGAACTCTTCTGCATCATCATGATGTTCACGTAAACAATTAATGGAATCACTTGTAAGGAGAGCAAATGAACGGAGTGATTAATAGGTCGAAACTGTGAAAATCCATGTTCAGTATGTTGGTGATCTCTTATCAGCTGAAATTAAGTATCATCATGCTTGCCAGGTTAGCTTTACTTCACGTATTATTCAAGTTTGCAGCCAAAATAAGCAAAGTAGCAGCGCTTCAATAAAGGAGTAATGTTGCTCCGGGAATCTGAAGGGGTGAATTGCCCGCAGACATAGCAAAATATGTCTGGTAAATTTATGCAACCTATAGACATATTAATAATCTGAAAATAAAGAAAAATGTATTAGATTTAACATTTAATTCAATAAAAGGTATTTTAATTGGTAATATACCACTTTCTCATTTACTTATGTTATACGAAAAGAGAAAAGTAACGTTTCCGTATAACTTAACAACCTGATGCGACAGAGATGAATAAAAAACACAATTGCTGACCTGGAGAGTGTACAAAGAACCTTCACGGCACACATTAGTACGAAAAGTCACCTAAATTACTGGGAACGGTTGAAGTCCCTTGATCTGTATTCCCTGGAGCGCAGGCGAGAGATACAGTGGAGGCATGAGTGACCTCTAAATGTACATGAGATGCTTATGGACGCTGAGTGTCTACTGATGGTGGGATAAAAACAACACTCATCACTCATCTCACACAGATGACATTGGTCAACTACCAAAATACTTAGGAAATAAAATTATACTTTACTCATTATGTCAATGAATACGGAAATGATTCTTACAATTGTAAATTGGCTTTATTTATAAAGATGTGAACTCAGGCCGGTTGCTATTATTTTTGACTTGGGAAGGGTGGAAGGTAAATAAACTGTACTCAGAAAGGCTCTTGACTCAAACCCACAATGCATAATTGTTTAAAAAACACATTCAATTTCATATATTTCTCATTAACGGCTTATTTTTCCAAGTATCTTTTTTTAAGGAGGGATGGGAGAGTCTTGAACTAAATGGACCACTAACTGTGTAACTTACTTTGATATGGACACTGTTTAATTTTTTTGGGAACTCTAATGACAGAAAACTGATAGCACTCAGCTCACATACTGAGTGGCCAAGATTCGATCCCCGGTTTGAAACGTTGGACATGTTTCCTTACACTTGCTGCTCATACGCACTTAGCAGTAAGCACCTGGGTGTCAGTTGACTGTTCTGGGTGGCATCCTGGGAGACAGGATTAGAGGACCACAATGGAAATAAGACACACAGTCCTCGATGACGCACTGACTTCATTGGGTTATCCTGGATGGCAAACTTTCCGGGTTAAAAATCCAAACAAAATCTTATCTTACGTTACTAACTGGATTGCATCAGTTTATTCCCGGGAGCCACACAGTGCACATATTTCACACTATTTTTAGTGTTTTTTTTTCAGTCAAATTTGGACACAAATGCCTTGTAATAGCGTGAATAGTGTAGACAGTTTTTTTTATTTTTGGGAATTTTTTTTATTTTATATCTCAAAGACGTGCTATAACTGCCATGACAAGAAAAAAATTTCGACTTTATTTTGGCTATAAAATTGGAGATCAGGCAATAATTTGAGCCCTTTGCATATGCTGCAATACTTATGCAACATAACAGTGGTAGTCAAGAAGAAAAAAGAAATCTATGCCTGTTGCAGTGCCAATAGTGTGGATGAAAGCAACAGATCATCTATATAATTGTTAGTTACTTTCCCAGGGTGCCTCAAGTTAGAGAAGCTATTTGAAAGAAAAAACTGACTAGCACAATATCCTAATACTATACCCTCTACTATATCCATATCGGAGCCCCCATATTCGTTCTTCCTTGAGACAGTGGACGACTACGAGGAACCAACGACATTTGTGAGACTTCAACTTCACACGACTGAATACGTTCAGAATTTGATATCTTTTAAACCGCACTACATAACTCAAAAGGAATTAAACGACCTTATCAGAGATTTAGAACTACAGATTGCAACAGTGGAATCTCCTAGTTGCAAATGTCTTTAAAGATAAATTTCTTTCATTAGCAAATACAAGTTGAATTTGCCACTGTATGTGGCAGGAGTTGATGAAATAACTTTGGAAATAAGCCTGGTGCCCCAGGGTATGGGGAAACATTGTGTAGCTTCGGCTATGCACTCATACTTATCTGGGGTCTGTCTCCATGGTAAAGTACTGTGGACTCTGATACAGAGTTTGCTGGTTCGAGTCCTGCTGTGGACGTAGAGACAATGTAAATATATATATATATATATATATATATATATATATATATATATATATATATATATATATATATATATATATATATATATATATATATATATGCAAACAGCCACAGGGGGAGTAGAATGACAGCGCTAGGCCTTTCATGTTGTAATCAACACATCATCAGAAGCTTGCAAAGTTGCAGAAAAGGGGAGGATGTCCAAGCAAATACGATCCCAAGGGGAGTGAGGGAGAAGCAGAGAGAAGGGAACAGGAAATGCCTCCAGGCATACCAATACCCATAGCCAGAAAGGTTGAATATATTAATAGCATTAGAAAAAGCCCAAAAACACTGATATTGTAATAGTAGCCTAAACGAACGTTGCGTGGCAATTATTAAAAATTCGGTCAGACTCCGCTATGATATAAGTAATTTTACATACATAATTATATTGCCAGTGATATAGATATCACTGGCAATTATCTATGGAATAACCATTTACGAGAAAACGGGTCTATTTAATGGGACGAGAAAACGAGACCATTTAAAGGGGAGACTATAAATTATACAATGGAAACAGGGCTCATTGAAATAAACTCATTAAAAGGTGGAGGAATCTGTAATTACAAGGAAGACGGTCACAGATATTCATCCCACAGAATTCTGAGGTAAACTCTAGTTCAACCTTCAGAAAAAGCAGGAAAAATAGGTCCTAATTCCTCGGTGTGGCACTACATTTAAGACAGTCTAATGCATTCATATAAGATCCCAATTTTTGACTGTGTACTATTGTCTCAACTAAAAACGCATTTAATTTGAACAACCCGGCACTGATATTGTATAATTGCGGATTCTATAATATTCCTTTTAAGCCAAGAGGAACAAAGGAAGATGACTCTTACTTCCTGCCAATTTGCCGTGGTTGAAAATCGCGTTCGACTTCTGTGCTGTACGTTTCAAATAACGGTGTTGTGAAATTCTTACTTTTAGAGATTTTCCAGTCTGCCCCAAATAGGAGAGACTGCAACCATTGCAAGCAATTCTGTAGACACCACCAGCATGCTGTTGGGGTGAATTCTTCATCAGAATGCTTCTAACAGTCCGTGAATTTTTTAAAACTACTACTTGTATATTAAATCTTTTAAGGGGATTCGGCAGGATAGATAAATACTCGTTATATGGGAGGACCGGCACATTTTTGGTCTGAGGTGTTATCCTAGGCTGTGTTTTATAATAACTTTTCTTAGCAGCCAGTGAGGCAAATTTCATTGTCGTAGGGGTTTGTGAGTAGATATTGGAGTAAAAAATACACACGATGGATGTTTTGGAGGTGTATAATTAAGAGAATCTTGATGAGAAGCCCAGGAGCCTGCCTGTCTAGTCTATGCCTAGCGGGAACTGAGAGTGCCTACTACTCACATGTGATAGGTTTCGTGACATCATAGCTAGGTGGGATTATCTAAGAATACTACTCAGTACACAGTAACACTACTGACAGCTTGGCGATGCTAACGTATGGCGTTCTGACATACAGCTAACTTATACATACTATAGGCTGTAGGTATTACGGCTCTGGGCTGATTCTATACATTATCAGTGTACACAACAGTTGAACATAAGGACTATACATAATGATAATTGATTGTAATGCATTACAAATTATATCACACTTCATGGTAATTGATACAATCATTGATGGTATAGTACAACTAATGAGATCAGCAGAGAGAAAGAGAAGATCGATCGCTCTGTATTCATGTGATCTACGGATGCTGAAGAAATATATTTGCAAAGAAGAAAGTGTTTAGCAGAAAAGGTAGATTTGGTACACACAAGTCTTTTACTGTTAATTCTCAGAATTCGGAGAGAACGTGAACACATAAAAAAAATTGAACATCATTAAGTTTACATAGCAGACACACAGTGGAAATACTCTCTACACTAGATTATCTATCTTTAGATATTACACAGGTCTGCATGATTTTTTTTATTGAATCTATGGTATCTTTTTGGTATATATTACCTGGAGTTTACCTGGAGAGGGTTTCGGGGATCAACGCCCCCGCAGGTCGGTATGAGACCAGGCCTCATGGTGGATCAGAATCTGATCAACCAGGCTGTTACTGCTGGCCGCACGGAAACTGACGTACGAACCACAGTCTTGGGCCTCGGACACTTATTGTGTTGTCTCTCAGTGTACTCGCAGGCGAGCCACGAGTACACTGAGAGACAACACCATAAGTGCCCGGGGCCCAAGACTGTTCAACTGCCTCCCAGCATACATTAGGGGGATTACCAATAGACCCCTGGCTGTCTTCAAGAAGGCACTGAACAGGCACCTAAAGTCAGTATCTGACCAACCGAGCTGTGGTTCGTACGTCAGTTTGCGTGTGGTCGGCATTAACAGCTTGGTTGATCAGACCCTGATCCACCATGAGGCCTGGTCTCAGACCGAGCCGCGGGGGCGTTCACCCCCGAAACCCTCTCCAGGTAACTCCAGGTAAACTCGTGGCACCCCTGCTTTTCATTGGGGGAATATTGCATCTCCTGCCGAGTCTTTTGCTTTCATAGGGAGTGATTTTCCTGTGCAGGTTTGGAACCAATCCCTCAAGAACCTTCCAAGTGTATATTATCATGTATCTCTCTCGCCTGCGCTCCAGGGAATACAGATCAAGGGACTTCAACCGTTCCCAGTAATTTAAGTGCCTTTTCGTACTAATGTGTGCCGTGAAGGTTCTTTGTACACTCTCCAGGTCAGCAATTGTGTTTTTTATTCATCTCTGTCGAATCAGGTTGTTAAGTTATACGGAAACGTTACTTTTCTCTTTTCGTATAACATAAGTAAATGAGAAAGTTGTATATTACCAATTAAAATGTTTACCTTATATTGAATTAAATGTTAAATCTAATACATTTTTCTTTTTTTTTTAAGATTATTAATATGTCTATAGGTTGCATAAATTCACCAGACATATTTTGCTATGTCTGCGGGCAATTCACCCCTTCAGATTCCCGGAGCAACATTACTCCTTTATTGAAGCGCTGCTACTTTGCTTATTTTGGCTGCAAACTTGGAGACCAGGACAAACCATTTGCACCACACAAAGCTTGCAAGAGTTGCATCAGTAAGCTCTAAATGTGGTCAGTTGGAAAACTTAAATGGTATGACGGGAGCAGATGAACCACCATGATGACTGCTACTTTTGTATGACTAAAGTAGCTGGATTCAACAAGAAGACTAAAGATAGCATAATATACCCAAATATTCCTTCAGCAATAAGGCTGTTCCACACTCTGAAGATATTCCTGTACCTGTGCCACCTGAGACATGGCAAATTTCATCAGAGTCTGATACCAGTGATTCTAAAGAGATGGAAGTAGACTATGAACTACCAACAAATGACGATCCCTAACCCTTCAACAAAATTGAGTTCAATGACTTGGTGAGAGACCTTAACCTTCCAAAAGAAAGTGCACAGTTACTTGGCTCTAGACTGAAGGAACACAGGCTTCTAGCTCCTGGAACAACATTCGCTTGGTACCGTCATCGTGAAGCGGAATTTACTCAGTTCTTTGACAAAGGAATCTTAAGTTTTTTGTTCAAATATTTCTGGCCTTATTGAACGCATGGGGATGTCATACAAAGCCAGATGAATGGAGTCTCTTCATTGATTCTTCTAAAAGAAGTTTAAAGGCTGTACTTCTCTACAATGGCAACACAGCTGCATCTGTTCCAATTGGCCATAGTGTTCAAATGTCAGAAACTTACGCAAATATGAAGACACTAATATCTGCAATCAAGTACCAGAATCACAATTTTCTCATTTGTAGTGATTTAAAAATTATTGCTCTCCTACTAGGTCTTCAAGGCGGATACACCAAGTATCCCTGTTTTTTGTGTCTTTCGGATAGTAGGACAGCCAGCCAGCACTATGAACAAAAAGAATGGCCACCAAGAACCAGCTTCTTACCCGGAAATCACAACGTGAAAACTGTGCCACCACTCCACATCAAATTAGGCGTTATAAAATATTTTGTGAAGGCCTTGAACAAGAATGGAACTGCTTTCAAGTACCTGGAGTTAAAGTTTCCTCGTATAAGTGAAGGCAAGCTAAAGGCAGGAATCTTTGTTGGCCCTCAGATTCAGGAATTGATGAAGGACAAGCATTTTGATGAAGCATTAGCAGGTGTCGAGGTGAATGCCTGGTTTTCATTCAAGCAGATTGTCCACAACTTCCAGGGAAACAGGCGCTCTCCCGAATATGAAAAAAATGATAGAAGACCTGATTTCAAGTTTCCAACAGCTTGGGTCTAGAATGAGTGTGAAGATGAACTTTTTTTTGCACTCACATCTTGACTATTTTCCCAACAATTGTGGGGAGTACAGTGAGGAACAAAGAGAGCTGTTCCGTCAGGATATTTGCACCATGGAAACTCAATACCAAGACAAATGGAATGTCAGCATGATGGCAGATTACTGCTGGTCATTGAAACGTAATGGTCTCGATGCACAGCACAAGCGAAAATCAAAGCGGTCCTCCTTCCTTTGATTCAATATGTAGGCTAACCATTATGAGCATATTTTTTAATAAAATCATTTGATTTGACTCATGTTGATTTGGAATTCATATGTTCTTAAAACTAACAGAATATGTTTTTCCCTGATTACTTGCCTAAATTTAATAAAGTAACAATTTATTAAAAATTCACATTTTTTATTATCATTAATTTATTTTATTCAAAATCCTTACGTGATAGAGCAAAATGCTTTAGATATTTACAATCAGCAGTCCAAGTATATTTAAGGCATTTTCAAGGATTTTCTGAAAAACTATTTTTTTTAGATAAAATACACCTATGAGTAAGCTTCCTAAAAGAAAATCATAAAATTTTGCTAACTTTTCCCATAAATTTCAATTGCAGTAGAAATTCTATTTAAAAGTTTGAAAATCTAGGTATTTTAGCTAAAAAATGAGTTTTGTCAGAAAAGCACTCAAACCGCTCTAAAACGTCGAAATATGCCATAAAATGCAATTTTAGGCCATTTTTCTGAGCTTTTTAATGTTTCATGTGTTTTTCGAAAATAATATGAAATATTCTATAAAAATATTGATTTTTTATAGATTTTTAATGGGATTTTTTAAAAATATGTAAATAATTAATAAATATTGAAAAATGCTATAAAACTTGATTGTATTGCATTTTTTGACGATTCATGGCATTTTCAAGGATTTTCTGAAAATATTTTTTTAAATAAAATACACCTATTAGTAAGATTCCTAAAAGAAAATCATAAAATTTTGCTTTCTTTTCCCATAAATTTCAATTGCAGTAGAAATTCTATTTAAAAGTTAGATAATCTAAGTATTTTAGCTAAAAAATGAGTTTTGCCAGAAAAGCACTCAAACCTGTCTAAAACGTCGAAATATGCAATAAAATACGATTTTAGCACATTTTTCTTAGCTATTTAATGTTTAATGTATTTTTCGAAAATAATATGAAATATTCTATAAAAATATTGATTTTTATAGATTTTTAATGGGATTTTTTAAAAATATGTAAATAATTAATAAATATTCAAAAATGCTATAAAACTTGACTTTATTGCATTTTTTGACGATTTAAGGCATTTTCAAGGATTTTCTGAAAACTATTTTTTTAGATAAAATACACCTATGAGTAAGCTTCTTAAAAGAAAATCATAAAATTTTGCTTACTTTTCCCATAAATTTAAATTGCAGTAGAAATTCTATTTAAAAGTGTGATAATCTAAGTATTTTAGCTAAAAAATATGTTTTTCTAGAAAAGCACTCAAACTGCTGTAAAACGTCGAAATATGCAATAAAATACGATTTTAGCACATTTTCTGAGCTTTTTAATGTTTCATGTATTTTTTGAAAATAATATGAAATATTCTATAAAAATATTGATTTTTATAGATTTTTATGGGATTTTTTAAAAATATGTAAATAATTAATATATATTCAAAAATGCTATAAAACGTTATTTTATTGCATTTTTGACGATTTAAGGCATTTTCAAGGATTTTCTGAAAAACTATTTTTTTAGATAAAATATACCTATGAGTAAGCTTCCTAAAAGAAAATCATAAAATTTTGCTTACTTTTCCCATAAATTTCAATTGCAGTAGAAATTCTATTTAAAAGTGTGATAATCTAAGTATTTTAGCTAAAAAATGAGTTTTGCCAGAAAAGCACTCAAACCGCTCTAAAACGTCGAAATATGCAATAAAATACTATTTTAGCACATTTTTCTGAGCTTTTTAATGTTTCATGTATTTTTCGAAAATAATATGAAATATTCTATAAAATGTTGATTTTTATAGATTTTTAATAGGATTTTTTAAAATATGTAAATAATTAATAAATATTCAAAAATGCTATAAAACTTGATTTTATTGCATTTTTTGACGATTTAAGGCATTTTCAAAGATTTTCTGAAAAAAAAAATTTTTTAGATAAAATACACCTATGAGTAAGCTTCCGAAAAGAAAATCAATTAATTTTGCTTACTTTTCCCATAAATTTCAATTGCAGTAGAAATTCTATTTAAAAGTTTAAAAATCTACGTATTTTAGCTAAAAAATGAGTTTTGTTTGAAAAGTACTCAAACGGCTCTAAAACGTCGAAATATGCAACAAAATGCCATTTTAGCACATTTTTCTGAGCTTTTTAATGTTTCATGTATTTTTCGAAAATAATATGAAATATTCTATAAAAATATTTATTTTTATAGATTTTTAATGGGATTTTTTAAAAATATGTAAATAATTATAAATATTCAAAAATGCTATAAAACTTGATTTTATTGCATTTTTTGACGATTTAAGGCATTTTCAAAGATTTTCTGAAAAAAACAATTTTTTTAGATAAAATACACCTATGAGTAAGCTTCCGAAAAGAAAATCATAAAATTTTGCTAACTTTTCCCATATATTTCAATTGCAGTAGAAATTCTATTTAAAAGTTTAAAAATCTACGTATTTTAGCTAAAAAATGAGTTTTGCCAGAAAAGCACTCAAACCGCTCTAAAACGTCGAATTATGCCATAAAATGCAATTTTAGGCCATTTTTCTGAGCTTTTTAATTTTTCATGTATTTTTCGAAAATAATATGAAATATTCTAAATTAATATTGATTTTTATAGATTTTTAATGGGATTTTTTTTAAAATATGTAAATAATTATTAAATATTCAAAAATGCTATAAAACTTGATTTTATTGCATTTTTTGACGATTTAAGGCATTTTCAAAGATTTTCTGAAAAAAACAATTTTTTTAGATAATATACACCTATGAGTAAGCTTCCGAAAAGAAAATCATTAAATTTTGCTTACTTTTCCCATAAATTTCAATTGCAGTAGAAATTCTATTTAAAAGTTTGATAATCTAAGTATTTTAGCTAAAAAATGAGTTTTGCCAGAAAAGCACTCAAACCTGTCTAAAACGTCGAAATATGCAATAAAATAGGATTTTAGCACATTTTTCTTAGCTTTTTAATGTTTCATGTATTTTTCGAAAATAATATGAAATATTCTATAAAAATATTGATTTTATAGATTTTTAATGGGATTTTTAAAATATGTAAATAATTATAATATTAAAATGCTATAAAACTTGACTTTATTGCATTTTTGACGATTTAAGGCATTTTCAGATTTTCTGAAAACAATTTTTAGATAAAATACACCTATGAGTAAGCTTCGAAAAGAAAATCATAAATTTTGCTACTTTTCCCATAAATTTCAATTGCAGTAGAAATTCTATTTAAAAGTTAGATAATCTAAGTATTTTAGCTAAAAATGAGTTTTGCCAGAAAAGCACTCAAACCGTCTAAAACGTCGAAATATGCAATAAAATACATTTAGCACATTTTTCTGAGCTTTTAATGTTTCATGTATTTTTCGAAAATAATATGAAATATTCTATAAAATATTGATTTTTATAGATTTTTAATGGATTTTTAAAATATGTAAATAATTAATAAATATTCAAAATGCTATAAAACTTGATTTTATTGCATTTTTTGACGATTTAAGGCATTTTCAAGGATTTTCTGAAAACTATTTTTTAGATAAAATACCCTATGAGTAAGTTCTAAAAGAAAATCTAAAATTTTGCTTACTTTTCCCATAAATTTCAATTGCATAGAAATTTATTTAAAAGTGTGATAATCTAAGTATTTTAGCTAAAAATGAGTTTTGCCAGAAAAGCACTCAAACCTGTCTAAAACGTCGAAATATGCAATAAAATACGATTTTAGCACATTTTTCTGAGCTTTTAATGTTTCATGTATTTTTCGAAAATAATATGAAATATTCTATAAAAATATTGATTTTTATAGATTTTAATGGGATTTTTAAAAATATGTAAATAATTATAAATATTCAAAAATGCTATAAAACTTGATTTTATTGCATTTTTGACGATTAAGGCATTTTCAAGATTTTCTAAAACATTTTTTAGATAAAATAACCTATGAGTAAGTTCTAAAAGAAAATCATAAAATTTTGCTTACTTTTCCCATAAATTTCAATTGCAGTAGAAATTCTATTTAAAAGTTTGAAATCTAGTATTTTAGCTAAAAATGAGTTTTGCCAGAAAAGCACTCAAACGCTCTAAAACGTCAAATATGCAATAAAATACGATTTAGCCATTTTTCTGAGCTTTTAATGTTTCATGTATTTTTGAAAATAATATGAAATATTCTAAAAAATATTGATTTTATAGATTTTAATGGATTTTTAAAATATGTAAATAATTAATAATATTAAAAATCTATAAAACTTGATTTTATTGCATTTTTTGACGATTTAAATTTTCAAGGATTTTCTGAAAACTATTTTTTTAGATAAAATACACCTATGAGTAAGCTTCCTAAAAGAAAATCATAAAATTTTGCTTATTTTCCCATAAATTTCAATTGCAGTAGAAATTTATTTAAAAGTTTGAAAATCTAGGTATTTTAGCTAAAAATGAGTTTTGTCAGAAAAGCACTCAAACCGAAACCGTCTAAAACGTCGAAATATGCAATAAAATACATTTTAGCACATTTTTCTGAGCTTTTTAATGTTTCATGTATTTTTCGAAAATAATATGAAATATTCTATAAAATATTGATTTTTATAGATTTTTAATGGGATTTTTAAAAATATGTAAATAATTAATAAATATTCAAAAATGCTATAAAACTTGATTTTATTGCATTTTTGACATTAAGGCATTTCAAGATTTTCTGAAAACTATTTTTTAGATAAAATAACCTATGAGTAAGCTTCCTAAAGAAAATCATAAAATTTTGCTTACTTTTCCCATAAATTTCAATTGCATGAAATTTATTTAAAAGTTGAAATCTAGTATTTTAGCTAAAAATGAGTTTTGCAAAAAGCACTCAAACCTTAAAACGTCGAAATATGCCATAAATAATTTTAGCATTTTCTGAGTTTTAATGTTTCATGTTTTTCGAAAATAATATGAAATATTCTAAAAATATTGATTTTATAGATTTTTAATGGGATTTTTAAAATATGTAAATAATTAATAAATATTAAAATGCTATAAAACTTGATTTATTGCATTTTGACATTAGCATTTCAAGATTTTCTGAAAATTTTTTAATAAAATACACCTATAGTAAGCTTCAAAAAAAATCATAAAATTTTGCTTTTTCCATAAATTTCAATTGCAGTAGAAATTCTATTTAAAGTTGATAATCTAAGTATTTTAGCTAAAAATGAGTTTTGCCAGAAAAGCACTCAAACCGTTAAACGTCGAAATATGCAATAAATACGATTTTAGCACATTTTCTAGTTTTTAATGTTTCATGTTTTTCGAAAATAATATGAAATATTCTATAAAAATATTGATTTTTATAGATTTTTAATGGGATTTTTAAAATATGTAAATAATTAATAAATATTAAAATGCTATAAAACTTGATTTATTGCATTTTTGACGATTAATGGCATTTTCAAGGATTTTCTGAAAATATTTTTTAAATAAAATACACCTATTAGTAAGATTCCTAAAAGAAAATCATAAAATTTTGCTTTTTTTCCCATAAATTTCAATTGCAGTAGAAATTCTATTTAAAAGTGTGATAATCTAAGTATTTTAGCTAAAAAATGAGTTTTGCCAGAAAAGCACTCAAACCTTTTTGCCAGAAAAGCACTCAAACTGCTGTAAAACGTCGAAATATGCAATAAAATACAATTTTAGCACATTTTCTGAGCTTTTAATGTTTCATGTATTTTCGAAAATAATATGAAATATTCTATAAAAATATTGATTTTTATAGATTTTTAATGGGATTTTTAAAAATATGTAAATAATTAATAAATATTAAAAAATGCTATAAAACTTGATTTTATTGCATTTTTTGACGATTTAAGGCATTTTCAAGGATTTTCTGAAAAACTATTTTTTAGATAAAATACACCTATGAGTAAGCTTCCTAAAAGAAAATCATAAAATTTTGCTAACTTTTCCTATAAATTTCAATTGCAGTAGAAATTCTATTTAAAAGTTTAAAAATATTTTTTTATATTTAAGATTTAAATATGAAATTTAAATTAAAAGTATAACTTTTTTTGATTTGATCAATTTGTTTTAAATTTTTAAAAATATATATAAATTCTAAAAAAAATCAAAAATTGTTTCTTTTAAAATTTAATTGCATAGAATTTTTTTAATTTATTTTTAAAATAGTTTTAAAGATCAAACTTTCAAATTCATAAAATCATTTTTTTTCAATTTATTTTCGAAAATAATAATTTAAATATTGATTTTTATAGATTTAATGATTTAAAATGTAAATAATATAAATATTAAATCTATAAAACTTTATTGATTTTACATTAGGATTTTCAAGATTTCTAAAAATTTTTATAAAATACACCTATAGTATTCCTAAAGAAAATCATAAAATTTTGTCTTTTCCATAAATTTAATTGCAGTAGAAATTCTATTTAAAAGTGAAATCTATATTTTACAAAAATGAGTTTTGCAAAAAGATCAAACGTTAAAAGTCGAAATATGCATAAATCATATTATTAAAATATTAAATTTTAATAGATTTTATTATGGATTTAAATATGTAAATAATTAATAAATATTAAAAATGCTATAAACTTGATTTTATTATTTTTGACGATAGCATTTTCAAGATTTTCTGAATATTTTTTTATAAAAACCTTAGTAAGTTCCTAAAAATATAAAATTTTGCTCTTTTCCCATAAATTTAATTGCAGTAGAAATTCTATTTAAGTGAAATCTAGTATTAGCTAAAAAGTTCAAATAAACTTAAAACGTCGAAATATGCATAAAATATTTTAGCCATTTCTAGCTTATTTTGAAAATAATGAAATAAAATATTGATTTTATAGTTTTATGGGATTTTTTAAAATATGTAAATAATTATAAATATTAAATGTATAAAACTTATTATTGCATTTGACGATTAGCATTTTCAAGGATTTTCTAAATTTTTATAAAATACACCTATAGTAGTTCTAAAAGAAAATCATAAATTGCTTCTTTTCCCATAAATTTAATTGCAGTAGAAATTTATTAAAGTTGAAATCTAGTATTTAGCTAAAATGAGTTTGCAGAAAGCACTCAAACTTAACGTCGAAATATGCAATAAAATACGATTTTAGCACATTTTCTAGCTTTTTTTTCGAAAATAATATGAAATATTCTATAAATATTATTTTATAGATTTTAATGGATTTAAATATGTAAATAATTATAAATATTAAAATGCTATAAACTTGATTTTATTGCATTTGACATTAGGATTCAGATTTTCTGAAAATATTTTAGATAAAATACACCTATAGTAACTTCCTAAGAAAATCATAAATTTTCTACTTCCCATAAATTTCAATTGCAGTAGAAATTTTTAAGTTTGAAATCTAGTATTTTAGCTAAATGAGTTTGCAGAAAACACTCAAACGTTAACGTCAAATATGCATAATCATTTTAGCCATTTTCTAGCTTTAATGTTTCATGTTTTCGAAAATAATAAATGCTATAAAACTTGATTGTATTGCATTTTTTGACGATTCATGGCATTTTCAAGGATTTTCTGAAAAACTATTTTTTTTAGATAAAATACACCTATGAGTAAGCTTCCTAAAAGAAAATAATAAAATTTTGCTTATTTTCCCATAAATTTAAATTGCAGTAGAAATTCTATTTAAAAGTGTGATAATCTAAGTATTTTAGCTAAAAAATTTGTTTTTCTAGAAAAGTACTCAAACTGCTGTAAAACGTCGAAATATGCAATAAAATACGATTTTAGCACATTTTCTGAGCTTTTTAATGTTTCATGTATTTTTCGAAAATTATATGAAATATTCTTTAAAAATATTGATTTTTATAGATTTTTAATGGAATTTTTTAAAAATGTGTAAATAATTAATAAATATTCAAAAATGCTATAAAACGTTATTTTATTGCATTTTTTGACGATTTAAGGCATTTTCAAGGATTTTCTGAAAAACTATTTTTTTTTAGATAAAATACACCTATGAGTAAGCTTCCTAAAAGAAAATCATAAAATTTTGCTAACTTTTCCCATAAATTTCAATTGCAGTAGAAATTCTATTTAAAAGTTTGAAAATCTAGGTATTTTAGCTAAAAAATGAGTTTTGTCAGAAAAGCACTCAAACCGCTCTAAAACGTCGAAATATGCCATAAAATGCAATTTTAGGCCTTTTTCTGAGCTTTTTAATGTTACATGTATTTTTGGAAAATAATATGAAATATTCTATAATTATTATTGATTTTTATAGATTTTTAATGGGATTTTTTAAAAATGTGTAAATAATTAATAAATATTCAAAAATGCTAAAAAACGTTATTTTATTGCATTTTTTGACGATTTAAGGCATTTTCAAGGATTTTCTGAAAAACTATTTTTTTAGATAAAATACACCTATGAGTAAGCTTCCTAAAAGAAAATCATAAAATTTTGCTTACTTTTCCCATAAATTTCAATTGCAGCAGAAATTCTATTTAAAAGTGTGATAATCTAGGTATTTTAGCTAAAAAATGAGTTTTGTCAGAAAAGCTCTCAAACCGCTCTGAAACGTCGAAATATGCCATAAAATGCAATTTTAGGCCATTTTTCTGAGCTTTTTATTGTTTCATGTGTTTTTCGAAAATAATATGAAATATTCTTTAAAAATATTGATTTTTTATAGATTTTTAATGGGATTTTTTTAAAAATATGTAAATATTTAATAAATACTGAAAAATGCTATAAAACTTGATTGTATTGCATTTTTTGACGATTTAAGGCATTTTCAAGGATTTTTTGAAAATAATTTTTTTTAAATAAAATACACCTAATAGTAAGATTTCTAAAAGAAAATCATAAAATTTTGCTTTCTTTTCCCATAAATTTCAATTGCAGTAGAAATTCTATTTTAAAGTTAGATAATCTAAGAATTTTAGCTAAAAAATGAGTTTTGCCAGAAAAGCACTCAAACCTGTCTAAAATGTCCAAATATGCAATAAAATACGATTTTAGCACATTTTTCTTAGCTTTTTAATGTTTCATGTATTTTTCGAAAATAATATGAAATATTCTATAAAAATATTGATTTTTATAGATTTTTAATGGGACTTTTTTAAAATATGTAAATAATTACTAAATATTCAAAAATGCTATAAAACTTGATTTTATTGCATTTTTTGACGATTTAAGGCATTTTCAAAGATTTTCTGAAAAAAATTTTTTTAGATAAAATACACCTATGAGTAAGCTTCCGAAAAGAAAATAATTAAATTTTGCTTACGTTTCCCATAAATTTCAATTGCAGTAGAAATTCTATTTAAAAGTTTGATAATCTAAGTATTTTAGCTAAAAAATGAGTTTTGCCAGAAAAGCACTCAAACCAGTATAAATCGTCGAAATATGCAATCAAATACGATTTTAGCACATTTTTCTGAGCTTTTTAATGTTTCATGTGTTTTTCGAAAATAATATGAAATATTCTATAAAAATATTGATTTTTTATAGATTTTTAATGGGATTTTTTAAAAATATGTAAATAATTAATAAATATTGAAAAATGCTATAAAACTTGATTGTATTGCATTTTTTGACGATTCATGGCATTTTCAAGGATTTTCTGAAAATAGTTTTTTTAAATAAAATACACCTGAAACCTGAAACTGTTTTACATGATGGTAGGATTGCTGGTGTCTTTTTTCTGTCTCATAAACACGCTGGATAACAGGTATATCTAGCTACTTCTACTTACACTTTAGGTCACACTACACTGGCATACACATGCATATATATACATACACACATCTAGGTTTTTCTTCTTTTTCTTAATAGCTCTTGTTCTTTTTATTTTCTCTATTGTCCATGGGGAAGTGGAAAAGAATCTTTCCTCCGTAAGCCATGCGTGTCGTATGAGGCGACTAAGATGCCGGGAGCAATGGGCTAGTAACCCCTTCTCCTGTACAAATCTACTAAAAACGAGAAGAAGAAAAACTTTATAAAATTGGGTTGTCTGAATGTGCGTGGATGTAGTGCGGATGATAAGAAAGAGATGATTGCCGATGTTATGAATGAAAAGAAGTTGGATGTCCTGGCCCTAAGCGAAACAAAGCTGAAGGGGGTAGGCGAGTTTCAGTGGGGAGAAATAAATGGGATTAAGTCAGGAGTATCTGAGAGAGTTAGAGCTAAGGAAGGGGTAGCAATAATGTTGAAGGATCAGTTATGGAAGGAAAAGAGGGAATATAAATGTGTAAATTCAAGGATTATGTGGATTAAAATAAGTGTCGGATGCGAAAAGTGGGTCATAATAAGCGTGTATGCACCTGGAGAAGAGAGGAGTGTAGAGGAGAGAGAGATTTTGGGAGATGTTAAGCGAATGTATAGGAACTTTTGAACCAAATGAGAGAGTAATTGTGGTAGGGGACCTAAATGCTAAAGTGGGAGAAACATGCAGAGAGGGTGTAGTAGGTAAGTTTGGGGTGCCAGGTGTAAATGATAATGGGAGCCCTTTGATTGAACTTTGTATAGAAAGGGGTTTAGTTATAGGTAATACATATTTTAAGAAAAAGAGGATAAATAAGTATACAAGATATGATGTAGGGCGTAATGACAGTAGTTTGTTGGACTATGTATTGGTAGATAAAAGACTGTTGAGTAGACTTCAGGATGTACATGTTTATAGAGGGGCTACAGATATATCAGATCACTTTTTAGTTATAGCTACAGTGGGAGTAAAAGGTAGATGGGATACAAGGAAAATAGAATCAGTAAGTAAAAGAGAGGTGAAGGTTTATAAACTAAAAGAGGAGGCAGTTAGGGTAAGATATAAACAACTATTGGAGGATAGATGGGCTAGTGAGAGTGTAGGCAATGGGGTCGAAAATGTATGGGGTAGATTTAAAAATGTAGTGTTAGAGTGTTCAGCAGAAGTTTGTGGTTACAGGCGAGTGGGTGCGGGAGGAAGAGGAGCGATTGGTGGAATGATGATGTAAAGAGAGTAGTAAGGGATAAAAGTTAGCATATGAGAGGTTTTTTCAAAGTAGAAGTGATGCAAGGAGGGAAGAGTATATGGAGAGAAAAGAGAAGTTAAAAGAGTGGTGAAGCAATGTAAAAGAGAGCAGATGAGAGAGTGGGTGAGATGTTATCAGCAAATTTTGTTGAAAATAAGAAAAAGTTTTGGAATGAGATTAATAAGTTGAGGAAGCCTAGAGAACAAATGGATTTGACAGTTAAAAATAGGAGAGGAGAGTTATTAAATGGAGAGTTAGAGGTATCGGGAAGATGGAGAGAATATTTTGAGGATTTGTTAAATGTTGATGAAGACAGGGAAGCTGTGATTTCGTGTGTAGGGCAAGGAGGAATAACATCTTGTAGGAGTGTGGAAGAGCCAGTTGTGGGTGTAGGGAAGTTCGTGAGGCAGTGGGTAGAATGAAAGGGGTAAGGCAGCTGGGATTGATGGGATAAAGATAGAAATGTTAAAAGCAGGTGGGGATATAATTTTGGAGTGGTTGGTGCTATTATTTAATAAATGTATGGAAGAGGGTAAGGTACCTAGGGATTGGCAGAGAGCGTGTATTGTTCCTTTGTATAAAGGCAAAGGGGACAAAAGAGAGTGCAAAAATTATAGGGGAATAAGTCTGTTGAGTGTACCTGGTAAAGTGTATGGTAGAGTTATTATTGAAAGAATTAAGAGTAAAACAGAAAGCAGGATAGCAGATGAACAAGGGGGCTTTAGGAAAGGTAGGGGTGTGTAGACCAAGTGTTTACAGTGAAACATATAGGTGAACAGTATTTGGATAAGGGTAAAGATGTTTTTGTGGCATTTATGGATTTGGAAAAGGCGTATGATAGGGTAGATAGGGGGCAATGTGGCAGATGTTGCAGGTGTATGGAATAGGAGGAAGGTTACTGAAAGCAGTGAAGAGTTTTTATGAGGATAGTGAGGCTCAGGTTAGAGTGTGTAGGAGGGAAGGGGACTATTTCCCAGTAAAAGTGGGCCTTAGACAAGGATGTGTGATGTCACCGTGGTTGTTCAATATATTTATAGATGGGGTTGTAAGAGAAGTGAATGCGAGGGTCTTGGCAAGAGGTGTTGGGCTAAACGATAAAGAAGCAAATACAAAGTGGGAGTTGTCACAGTTGCTTTTGCTGATGACACTGTGCTTTTGGGAGATTCTGAAGAGAAGCTGCAGAGGTTGGTGGATGAATTTGGTAGGGTGTGTAAAAGAAGAAAATTGAAAGTGAATATAGGAAAGAGTAAGGTGATGAGGATAACAAAAAGAATAGGTGACGAAAGATTGGATATCAGATTGGAGGAGAGAGTATGGAGGAGGTGAATGTATTCAGATATTTGGGAGTGGACATGTCGGCGGATGGGTCTATGAAGGCATGAGGTGAATCATAGAATTGATGAGGGGAAAAGGGTGAGTGGAGCACTTCGGAGTCTGTGGAGACAAAGAACCTTGTCCATGGAAGTAAAGAGGGAATGTATGAGAGTATAGTTATACCAACGCTCTTATATGGGTGTGAAGCATGGGTGATGAATGTTGCAACGAGGAGAAGGCTGGAGGCTGTGGAGATGTCATGTCTGAGGTCAATGTGTGGTGTGAATATAATGCAGAGAATTCGGAGTTTGGAAATTAGGAGGAGGTGCGGGATTACCAAAACGATTGTCCAGAGAGCTGAGGAGGGGTTGTTGAGGTGGTTTGGACATGTAGAGAGAATGGAACGAGACAGAGTGACTTCGAGAGTGTATAAATCTGTAGTGGAGGGAAGGCGGGGTAGGGGTCGGCCTAGGAAAGGTTGGAGGGAGGGTAAAGGAAGTTTTGTGTGCGAGGGCTTGGACTTCCAGCAAGCATGTGTGAGCGTATTTGATAGGAGTGAATGGAGGCATATGGTTTTTAATACTTGACGTGCTGTTGGAGTGTGAGCAAAGTAACATTTATGAAGGGATTCAGGGAAACCGGCAGGCCGGACTTGAGTTCTGGAGATGGGAAGTACAGTGCCGGCACTCTGAAGGAGGGGTGTTAATGTTGCAGTTTTATAACTGTAGTGTAAAGCACCCTTCTGGCAAGACAGTGATGGAGTGAATGATGATGAAAGTTTTTCTTTTTCGGGCCACCCTGCCTTGGTGGGAATCGGCCGATGTGTTAATAATAAATAAAAAAAAAAAACACCGATTAGTAAGATTCCTAAAAGAAAATCATAAAATTTTGCTTTCTTTTCCCATAAGTTTCAATTGCAGTAGAAATTCTATTTAAAATTGAGATAATCTAAGTATTTTAGCTAAAAAATGAGTTTTGCCAGAAAAGCACTCAAACCTGTCTAAAACGACGAAATATGCAATAAAATACGATTTTAGCACATTTTTCTGAGCTTTTTTATGTTTCATGTATTTTTCGAAAATAATATGAAATATTCTATAAAAATGTTGATTTTTATAGATTTTTAATGGGATTTTTTAAAAATATGTAAATAATTATTAAATATTCAAAAATGCTATAAAACGTTATTTTATTGCATTTATTGACGATTTAAGGCATTTTCAAGGATTTTCTGAAAAACGTTTTTTTTTAGATAAAATACACCTATGAGTAAGCTTCCTAAAAGAAAATCATAAAATTTTGCTAACTTTTCCCATAAATTTGAATTGCAGTAGAAATTCTATTTAAAAGTGTGATAATCTAAGTATTTTAGCTAAAAAATGAGTTTTGCCAGAAAAGCACTCAAACTGCTGTAAAACATCGAAATATGCAATGAAATACGATTTTAGCACATTTTTCTGAGCTTTTTAATGTTTCATGTATTTTTCGTAAATAATATGAAATATTCTATAAAAATATTGATTTTTATAGATTTTTAATGGGATTTTTTAAAAATATGTAAATAATTAATAAATATTCAAAAATGCTATAAAACGTTATTTTATTGCATTTATTGACGATTTAGGGCATTTTCAAGGATTTTCTGAAAAACGATTTTTTTTAGATAAAATACACCTATGAGTAAGCTTCCTAAAAGAAAATCATAAAATTTTGCTAACTTTTCCCATAAATTTCAATTGCAGTAGAAATTCTATTTAAAAGTTTGAAAATCTAGGTATTTTAGCTAAAAAATGAGTTTTGTCAGAAAAGCACTCAAACCGCAATAAAACGTCGAAATATGCAATAAAATGCAATTTTAGGCCATTTTTCTGAGCTTTTTAATGTTTCATGTATTTTTGGAAAATAATATGAAATATTCTAAATAATATTGATTTTTATATTTTTTTTTTTTTTTTTTTTTTTTTTTTTTTTTTTTTTTTTTTTTTTTTTTTTTTTTTTTTTTTTTTTTTTTTTTTTTTTTTTTTTTTTTTTTTTTTGAAATAATATGAAATATTCTATAAAAATATTGATTTTTATAGATTTTTAATGGGATTTTTAAAATATGTAAATAATTATAAATATTCAAAAATGCTATAAAACTTGATTTTATTGCATTTTTGACGATTAAGGCATTTTCAAGGATTTTCTGAAAAAATTTTTTAGATAAAATACACCATGAGTAAGCTTCCAAAGAAAATCATAAATTTTGCTTACTTTTCCCATAAATTTCAATTGCAGTAGAAATTCTATTTAAAAGTTTGATAATCTAAGTATTTTAGCTAAAAAATGAGTTTTGCCAGAAAAGCACTCAAACCTGTCTAAAACGTTGAAATATGCAATAAAATACGATTTTAGCACATTTTTCTGAGCTTTTCAATGTTTCATGTATTTTTCGAAAATAATATGAAATATTCTATAAAAATATTGATTTTTATAGATTTTTAATGTGATTTTTTAAAATTATGTAAATAATTAATATATATTCAAAAATGCTATAAAACTTGATTTTATTGCATTTTTTGACGATTTAGGCATTTTCAAGGATTTTCTGAAAAACTATTTTTTTTAGATAAAATCCCCTTATGAGTAAGTTTCCTAAAAGAAAATCCTAAAATTTTGCTAACATTTCCCATAATTTAATTGCAATAGAAATTCTATTTAAAAGTTTGAAAATCTAAGTATTTTAGCTAAAAAATGAGTTTAGTCAGAAAAGCACTCAAACCGCTCTAAAACGTCGAAATATGCCATAAAATGCAATTTTAGGCCATTTTTTCTGAGATTTTTAATGTTTCATGTATTTTGGAAAATAATATGAAATATTCTAAATTAATATTGATTTTATAGATTTTTAATGGATTTTTTAAAAATATGTAAATAATTTATAAATATTCAAAAATGCTATAAAACTTGATTTTATTGCATTTTGACGATTTAAGGCATTTTCACGGATTTTCTGAAAACTATTTTTTTTAGATAAAATACACCTATGAGTAAGCTTCCTAAAAGAAAATCATAAAATTTTGCTTACTTTTCCCATAAATTTAAATTGCAGTAGAAATTCTATTTAAAGTGTGATAATCTAAGTATTTTAGCTAAAAAATGAGTTTTGCCAGAAAAGCACTCAAACTGTCTAAAACGTCAAATATGCAATAAAATACGATTTTAGCACATTTTTCTGAGCTTTTAATGTTTCATGTATTTTTCGAAAATAATATGAAATATTCTATAAAAATATTGATTTTTATAGATTTTAATGGGATTTTTAAAATATGTAAATAATTAATATTAAAATGCTATAAAACTTGATTTTATTGCATTTTTGACGATTAAGGCATTTTCAAGATTTTCTGAAAAAACTATTTTTTTAGATAAAATACACCTATGAGTAAGCTTCCAAAAGAAAATCTAAATTTCTAACTTTCCAAATAAATTTAATTCATGAAATTCTATTTAAAAGTTTGAAATCTAAGTATTTTAGCTAAAATGAGTTTTGCAGAAAAGCACTCAAACCGCATAAAAGTCGAATATGCAAAAATGATTTTAGCCATTTTTCTGATTAAATTTAAAATAATATGAAATATTCTAAATTATATTGATTTTATAGATTTTAATGATTTTTAAAAATATTAAATAATTTATAAATATTCAAAAAGCTATAAAACTTATTTTATTGCATTTTGACATTTAAGGCATTTTAGGATTTTTAAAAACTATTTTAGATAAAATAACCATGAGTAGCTTCCAAAGAAAATCATAAAATTTTGTTATTTTCCATAAATTTCAATTGATAGAATTTTTTAAATGTATAATTAAGAAATTTCTAAAAAATGATTTTAAGATTTAAACTTTCTAAAATGTAAATATAATAAATACAAAATTTGCTTTATTCATTTTTGCTTAGCTTTTAAGTTTCTGATTTTTTATAAAATAATATGATATTCAAAAAATATTAATTTTGTTTTTAAATGACTTTTTTAAAATATTAAATATTGCAAATATTTCAAAAAGCTAAAACTGTTTAATGCAAATTGAAATAGATTTTAGACATTTTCTAGTTTTTAATTCATTTTTTTTGAAAATAAATGAAATCTATAAAAAATGAAAATTTTTAATGGATTTTTAAAATATGTAAATAATTAATAATATTCAAAAATGCTATAAAACTTGATTTTATTGCATTTTTGACGATTAAGGCATTTTCAAGATTTTCTGAAAAACTATTTTTTAGATAAAATACACTTGTATGTTCCTAAAAGAAAATCATAAAATTTTTAATTTCCATAAATTCAATTGCTAAAATTCTATTTAAAAGTTTGAAATCTAGTATTTTAGCTAAAAAATGAGTTTTTCAGAAAAGCACTCAAACTGCTTAAACTCGAAATATGCATAAAATCATTTTAATTTGATTTTAATTTTATGATTTTGAAAATAATATGAAATATTTAAAAATTGATTTATAGATTTTATGATTTTTAAAAATGTAAATAATTATAAATATTAAAAACTATAATTATTTATTCATTTGACATTTAAGGATTCAAGATTTTCTAAATCATTTTTAATAAAATAACCTATATAAGTTCTAAAGAAAATATAAAATTTTGTTTTTTCCCTAAATTCAATTGAGTAGAAATTCATTAAAAGTTTGAAACATTTTTAGCTAAAATGGTTTTTAAAAAGATCAAACTTAAACGTCGAAATATGCAATAAAATAATTTTAGCATTTTTGACTTTTAATTTTATGATTTTCAAAAATGAATATTCTTAAATTATTTTTAATTTTTAATGATTTTAAAAATATAAAATTAATAAATATAAAAATGCATAAATTGTTTTTCATTTTACATAGCATTTTAAGATTTTCTGAAAATATTTTAATAAAATACACCATATACTTAAGAAAATCATAAAATTTTGCTTTTTCCATAAATTTATATAATTTATTATAATATTTAAAAATATTTTAAATTAATCTTAAATAATAACATAAATATTGAATTATTAATTTCATATTTTGAAAATATTAAATTCTAAAATTTAAATTTTTTTAATTAATATATAATTAAAAATTAACTATTTAAATTACATAATCAATTAAATATTTAGAAATTACTTTAAGTTCAAGAAAATAAAAATTTTTTAAAATGTAAATTTAATAATATTATAAAAAGTTTGCATACTTAACAATAGCTATATATTTGATTATTGTTTTCAAAAATGAATTTAAATATTTAATTTAATATTAAATAAATTAACAAAGCTAAAACTGATTTTATTATTTTTTCGAATTTTAAATATATTAAAATTTTTTTTTTTAAATTTCTTATTTTTAAATTGAAATAATTTTATTAAATAGTTTTCAAGATAAAAAATAAAATTAAATATCAATAAAATTTATTTTTTATTTTAGATTTCGATTATAAAATTTTTAAAAAAATATGATTATCTAAAAAATAAAATTATACATAAATTATAAAAATATTTAAATATTTGATTTAATTTAGATTTTTAAAAATATAAAAAAACTAAGTTAATCAAATAAATTAATTTTAATTTTAATTAATTATATTTAAATTAAA